>JAQGAK010002187.1:0-22378 GCA_034696945.1 Lipothrix lubbocki
AAAATAAATAAACAATTAATACAAAAATAAATAAACAATATTAATACAAAAATAAATAAACAATTCTTACAAAAATAAATAAGCAATCATTACAAAAATAAATAAACAATTATTAAAAAAATAAATAAGCAATCATTACAAAAATAAATAAACAATTATTAAAAAAATAAATAAGCAATTATTACAAAAATAAATAAACGATTAATACAAAAAGTAATAATATTAATACAGAAATTAATACAAAAATTAATACAGAATTAATACAAAAATCAATACAGAATTAATACAAAAATCAATACAAAAATTAATACAAAAACTAATACAAAAATTAATACAAAAACTAATACAAGAACTAATACAAATTTAAAACAAAAACTAATGCAAAAACTTATACAAGAACTAATACAAATTTAAAACAAAAATTATTACACAAAAATATATACCACAATACAAAAATATATACCACCATAAACACAAAAATAATTTACAAAAATAATTAAATATTAAAAATTTGCAAAACTATACAAACCTAATTATGTACACAGACAATTTTTGACATACGATAAATGAATACGGAAATAATTCCACAGACAATTTTTGTCAAAGTAAACATCAAGTTGATGCGAAAGATGAAGTAATAAATGATAATCAAAAAGTGACACGTAAATACGAAATAATAATACAAAATTACAAACTAAAGAAGAAAAAGTCATACAAAAATCGGAATTGAATGCACCTTAAAGTTTTCCCAATTATAAATTATGATTCAATACAAAAAGATAAATAATTATTATACACAAAACAAAACTATTTGCACAGCTGGAAAATTCATCAAATCATCAAAATAAAATCTACCACTTAACGTATACGGGAGCTCAGTCTAAAAATAATCAAAATAAAATACGCCATTTATTAGATCCGAGAAGAATTTTTCTAGAGCAGAATGTTGAGATCGGCGGATTTTGCAAATGGAAAAAAATAAGTTGTTGAAGAAAAGCAGAGTGGTAGGGGTGGGGGGATGAATAGGAAATCCGCGTGATAATGGAATCGCTGTCGAATTATTGCAAGAGGAATAATTGTATGTGATACAAATGTACATATGTACTTGAACACACGATTTATATTATAAAAGCATGTTTATTCATGTGAAATATGCATTATATATGTATAAATTATATATTATACTCGCGTTTCTAATTCCTTGCACACGTTTGCGGGTTGCGGCTCGGAAAAAGTGCGATGGTAGTAATAGGTGGGAAAAGGTGTGGGCTTCATACCATTATGTACATATATGTATCTACATGGAGTCAAACGGGGGCCATGTATTTCTACGTACGTACATACATACAGGATTGAGCTATGGGTACAAGTCCACGATCCATATATCATGTTGCTGGTCAGCGGAAGTTTAGGAGCAAATAGTTATAGAGGACTTGGCGTGATCCCCAGTCATTTGCTCCATCAACGCAATCAACCATCACAAGTCATTTATTTTTTCTACTCCAACTTACACATTTCGTCCCGTTGGCTACCCTCAGTCACTCCCTTTGCTTTCATGACGATATCCGTTCCCAAATATTCTTTATTCCTGTCTCCTTTCTTTAATGCCACGCCAGCCACATAAACATAAATCTTACAAATTGCATTTTGTATTAACCATATCTAACAACTTTTTTTTCTATATGTAATCTATATATTTTCTCCAAGACAAAAAAAATTACAACTACATAATATGTATCCTACCTAATACTCTGTAAATACAATGTAATAAAATGAATTACGTTACGAATAAATCGAAATAAATTCACAAAAAATTATTGTAATAATGAATGAACACAAAATGAATATAAAGTAAATAATACATTCAAACTAAATATAATAAAATAGTATTCGAAATGTAAATACACAACTAAAATCTTATTTTAGTATATACAATAAATACAAAACGGGTACAAAAATACATACAAAACAGGTACAAAAATACATACAAAACAATACAAAAATATACAACAATAAACACAACAATTGATACAAAATGCTAAAAAAATTTATACAAGAATAAACAATAAAAAATACAACAATTAATACAAAAATAAATACACAAATAATACAAAAAATTATTACAAAAATTATATAAAAAATTATTGAAAAAATTATATAACAAATTAATACAAAAATAATAAAAATAAGTAATACAAAAATAATAAAAATAATTAGTACAAAAATAATAAAATTAGTAATACAAAACATTATTACAAAAATAACTCAAAAAATTACTACAAAATTAATACAAAAAATTAATGCAAAAAATCAACTCAAGTAATATTGCAACAAATACGAAATTAATAAAAAATATAAAATATGTAGTTTAGAAATTAAGTACAAAATAATACAAAGATAAATACGACAATCAATATAAAATTCCGCTTTTATATTATAAATTAGTACAAAACTAAATGCGAAATAAATATGAAATGACGTGATAAAGTAAATACAAAATAAGTACAAATTAATCAATCACTAAACCAAAAATAATAATTAAATACGCAAATACCCAATACACTATGTATACAAGATCCATACATTATTTAAATTAAATACAAAATCAATACATTATTTAAATTGAATACAAAATAAATACATTAATTAAATTAAATACAAAATAAATACAATAATTAAATTAAATACAAAACAAATATGTACAATATACAAATTAAGTTAAAGATGTATAAAAATACTAAAAGTACATAAGCACATGCCTTTATTACTACCGGCCACACATCCCAAACCCTCTGGAGCCTTTTTCCTGAGGTCGCCAAATTGAATAAATACAGGTATGTACATACTATACCTTAACTAAATCTAATACAACCGCCCATACATATAAAGCTGTTGACATATATAGATACTTACACATCTATAGGTATTTGTTTTGTGGCCTGCAACGACCAGCGGAGCACCCGCAGAAGGAGCAGCTGCAATATATTTAAGAATGAGTAAAATGTTTGAGGACTCACCACTTTTGAATTTGACAATTGAATAATAAGCCGATGTGGGACTACAAAGATATGACATGGTTAGTTTTTACAGCCTTTATTTCATACACGGGACACTTAACAACCCAAACCCAGCAAAGGTGAAGTTTCATGGTCGAGATTTATATACTATATACCTTATGTACATATATCTATACAATAGTGTATTTAAACGCATTTGAAATAAATATAAGGAAGTTTCCCATATGCGTTACCATACGAAAGTATTGAATTTACGTCCTCATAGGGAGAGATAGGGAGAGATAGAGATAGAGAGATCAATGGGAAAGTTGGGCAGCATGAATGGCTAAAAGATGTAAACTATTATTCAAAGGAAGTAAAAGACCTGTAAAGCACTTAAAGGATTTTAAGAAAACGAGCCAAATGTTCAAAAGGGATGAATACCCCTCCACGCTTTGGCTTTCAAATTGAGATTTTGAGTAGAGATCGGCTTCTCTATATGTATATGGCTACGTATACTAAAGAACATACTTATGCTTATAATACACTTACACATTATACGTACATACGTATTTCTCATAATTAGGGCTGGGACCATTTCGCGTTTTTGGCCCTTAAAAAATGTCGCAAAATTACAGTCAATTTTTCGCGGTATTTCACAAAATTGATGACAAAATTTCCCCGTATTTCGCGATTTTTATACACAGTTTCCTAATTTTTTGTTTATTCTGGCTTTATTCTGCGGTTTTTAACATCATTTTCATCATTTTTACCGAGTTACTTTTAATTTTGAGCAGTTTTTAATGCCAAAAGTGGATACAAATAATTTAGGAATTTATTTTTCTAACTAAAATTGACGCTTTTGTGCAATAAATTCCAAAAAAGTTGTTGAAGTTCAAATTTCGCGGTATTTCGTGAAAAATTTGTATATTTTGCAGTATTTCGCGTTTTTACATTATTTTTTGCCATTTCGCGTTTTTCGCGATTCTCAAATTTAATTTTTGTGGTTTTGGGATGTTCGAATGTCGAATAAAACAATTTACCCAGCTGGGAATACTCTATTATGAATTTTTAATTTTGTCGTGTTTTTCGCGATTTCCCAGCCCTACTTATAATGATACTTTATCTAGATCTACTGTATTTCTAGATGTTTAAAGCATAAGTTGCGCAAGTTATTCCTATTTAGGTATATTTAGTTTTCCTCTATAGGCAAAATTCTCGCACATCTACAAATTTCTATTACAACACACATCTAAATATTTTACACATTTACATGATCTCAATTTTGTAATAGCGCAAACAAACCTACCAGTACGATCATTCGTGTCGCTGGGTACTGTTATTGATTATTTTATTTATTTTACAATTTCGCTCTCCAATGCTGAAATTTTATTTGCATTAGTAACCTCGTTTTATTAGATCGAAAATTACGCGATTGTACAATGATGAACAAATTTGTGTACGAAACAAACGCTTAGTACTAAACTTAACCAGTTCATGACATAAAAACCAACTGGAGTAATAAAAATGGATTAATGTGTAACACAAATTTATTTCACAGGCCTTTCGTATTTACCAATGATGTGAGTCTCACAAAGCTATATGCAAACTGACGACCTAGTTACTTAATGCACTTTTATTTGCATGAATTGTTCACCTGAAAGTTTCTAAATAGTATGTTGCTGTGTGATTCTTAGGCTCTTCGAAACATATAAAATACATTTAAACCAACCTCGTGAAATCAATCCTAATCTGACCGAACATGGCTCACCAACACCGCGCAATTGTCTCCCTTACTCTACTAGTGGTGTTAGCAACCATGGCGTTTACGCCAACGGCAGCACTGATTGGCGGAATCCCCAGCTCCCTGCCGCCACAATATATTTCGGCAATTTATGTTTACAACCGACAAACGGTAATTTCTCACCTTAAAAGTTAAAAGATAGGAAAGCTAACCAGTGCCCACTATAATCTGACTAAACATATTTTTGAATTTTTCAGCGCGAAAGAACATTGTTATGCAGCGCTAGCTTGATTGGCCCAATAAGAGCCCTGACCTCTTGCTATTGCGCTAACTACGCCATGTTGGTCGCGCAGAGCTACCAGGAGCCGTATCAAGCAGAGGTTTACTTTTCAGTAGGCATGACAAGTCTGGAGCCGAGTGCGTTTAGAGCCCAAAACGAGGCTGGTAAAGTCTACACGAAGAAGTTGAGCTATTCGGATATTCTCTGCCCACCGTAAGAACAAAAACAAATATGTAATGTTTTAATTTCTATATCCACAGTTCAAAATAAATTCCACCTAATGCGTAAATCTGTAATTATTTTTCCAGTGGAGTAAAGTTGTATGATACTACAAATAACCCAGTTGATATTGCTCTGATTGACATCGGAGTTGTAAATGTAACACAATATAACCTCAACCCTATCCATTTGGCTGTGGATGTCCCTCCAATGGGTGCCAAAAACACGTACATTGTAGCTTGGAGTAGCGTCAGTAGCTGTGAGGAGAACGTGGGACTTGGTAGATATCTCGCGGTATGTATTTATTGTTGTAATCATTAAAATTTAGATATATTTAGTAGTAATTATTGATTTCCTTATTGCAATAACATTTGCTTCTTAGAATTCAACCATTGTGGACTGTGCGCAAACTAAAATACCGCTACCTGAATGTAGTGGGGATGCGTTGTGTACAAAATACCCGAAAGGAATTCAGCTATCCCAGGGAGACACGGGCAGTGCCCAAATAATTAATGGGACGTATCTCGAGTTCGATGTTCAAGTTGGTTCTAATCAACATCTTTGATGATCATAAAACTATGATCCTTTCATTATTTCCCATAGTGATTTTGTTTATTTTGAAACTTTTTTGATTTCTCTACTTAAATCAAGTGTGATATAATAAGCAATTGTAAATTAGTTTGCAGTAACCGGCCGACAACGAAAAACGGAACCTTATGGAAATGGTTGCACCGTGGGGGGTGAGGCCCAAATAAACACTATGCTGATGCCTTATATTGACTGGATTCGGGCAAATGCACCGTTTGCAAATTTCGTCAGCCTAAATGAAATGTGAAGTCAGTTTTAATCTAAGTTTTTAATCCAACGTTGTATGCTTTCCGAAGATACGCAAATTCGAGAAATTAAAATAATTCTTTGTTAAATACGATTTAAAGAGTACATCCTAATAAATAGAGTGGGTTTACACAGTACAATGTAGCATGCTTTATTCATTATTTAGTTTACATTGCAGGCAACCGAGAAAGGTAAATAAGACTGATAAAGGTTGTCCGTTTTTACATATTTTGACCATACCCTAACTTAACCAGCATATGACATATAAGTCAACTGGAGTAGTGCGAAATAAATTATAATGTATAACTAGCACAAATTTATTACACAGTTCATCCTTATTCACCAAATGATGTAAGTCCGACACACCAATGCGCAAACACGACCTAGTTACATCATAGACTGCAATTTGTGTACACATTGGTACCCCAAAAACGTCTAAAATATAAAATACATTGCACACATATGTATGTACTTGTGTCATTATTATACGGTTCTACAAAAAGTATAAAACAAATTCAAACGGCATAATTAAACCAATCCTGATTTGACTGAACCTGGCTCACCAACTCGGCGCAATTGTGTGCACAACTCCGATTTGCGTTCCAAGTAGCCCGGATGATAACACTAATGTGAACAACTAATTAGTTAAGTATATAATCACAATTGTGATTGTACAACTAACACCAATTTAGTTTAGTTCTTCCCTATTTACCAACCGTGGGTGTTCCATAAACTGATGCAAATCGACGACCCAGTAACTTCATAAATTGTTGATTGTGTGTACATCGTTGCTCCGTAAACGTCTAAATTATAAAATATCTATATTTATAGGTTCTGAAGTTATATAAAACAGTTTCAAATTGCATCGTTAAATCATTTCCACTTTGACCGAACATGGCTCACCAACCCTCCGTAATTGTGTACCTAACTCCATTAGCGTTAGTAGTGGCCCTGCTAGTGTTTGCACCAACATCTGCACTCATCGGGGGACCCCCAACCTCTCATCGGCCTGAATATATTTCTATAATTTATGTATACAATCCACAAACGGTAATATACCATTTATAAATATTAAGCTTGTAAAGATAACTCAACGGTCTGGCATTATTTTTTAAGTATTATTTTTGTATTTTTTCAGCGCGAAAGAACGGTATTATGCACTGCTACTCTGATAAGTCCATATAGAGCCCTGACCTCTTGCTATTGCGCTAACTACGCCATGTTGGTCGCGCAGAGCTACCAGGAGCCATTTCCGTACCAAGCAGAGGTGTATTTTGCAATAGGAATGACAAGTCTGGAACCGAGTGCATTTACAGCCCAAAATAAAGCTGGTAAAATCTATACGAAGAAGTTGAGCTATTCGGATATTTACTGCCCATCGTAAGAACAACAATAAAAATTTTGTTGTAATTTCTTTGTTCATAATTCAAAGGAATTTTTGACTAATTTCTACGGTCTTTAACTATTTTTTCATATATGAATATAATGGTGTAGAACAGCAAATTTGTATGACACTACAAACTACCCGGCTGATATTGCTGTGATTGACATCGGAGATGTAGATATTAAAAAATATAAGCTCAAACCAATCCATTTGGCAGTGGATCTACCTCCAATGGGTTCGAAAAACACTTTCGTTGTAACCTGGAGTAGCGATAGCTGTGAAGAGAACGTGAAACCTCGGAAGGATCTCGGCGTATGTAATTTTTGTAATGAATCAACTTTAAAATATATGCCAAAGCATTTATTTACATAAGTTCATATTGAAATAATTGTGGACCAAGATATCTACCATTGTGGATTGCGGACAAACCAAAATACCGCTGTCTGAATGTAGTGAGGATGCATTATGTACAAAATACAGTAAGGGAGTTCAGCTAAATTTGGGGGACAACGGTGGTCCCCAATTAATTAATGGGACATCCCACCCCTTTGATATTCAGGTTAGTAGAAATTGTAGTTTTCTAATCACAAACGTTTTGATCCCTCTATTTTACGCAGTGTTCTTCCACCTAAATAAAATACAAAATTCTTTAGTTTGGTGTAATCGGCCGCCAGCGTAAAACTCAACCTTATGGAAATGGATGCACCGTGGATGGAGAGGCTCAGATAAACACAATGTTGATACCTTACATCGATTGGATTCGTGACATGGCTCCTTTTGCAAAATTCGTTAGCATAAATTCAGCTTAAAACAAATTTTGATTTGATAAAAACTGCTATGTATGTTGTGTGTACACATACATTCATAAAACCAATAAATCGGAAAATTTAAACGTTTCAGCTTCATTAGCTTTTTACAGCTTCATGATAATAAATTGTCTTAATTTGGATTACTTGTTTCACTAAAGCTACTTGTAAATTTACAGGGTTAAGCAAATGAAATTAATTTCATGTAAATTTTTTTGTAACTTTTGTTGTTTCTTAACTCCAATATCATTGTTAAACGAAGTATGTATGTTCATAATTTATAATTATTATTGTTGGTTTTATCATGTTCCCAAAAAGTACCACATTGAAAAATATTTTACTGAAGCCAACAAGCACAAAATTAAATGCAGTGTCAGATTTTACAACATTATGGAAGTTTTTATTAAAATGCATTGATTTCGCTGGATTCTTGTAGTTATTACTCGACTATAATATATCACTATTTTTCTTTCCGATGTTTTTTTTTAGTTCAAAAGTTGGGTATGATGACAATTTACAAGACATCAGAATGTTCTAATTGTTTAGTTGCAATAAAGTTCATAGTTATAATCCCTTCAATATTTGTCTACATAACGTTTCGATTTCGCAGTGGAATCCTTGTAAATCTCGCATCGGGAGACATTTCTTTGATCCAATCAGCATAAGCTGCTAGCCTTGTGTTAATCTGCGCTGCTCCACGTTCCGTGCAGCCCGCTCCGTAAGGTTGTGTTTTTCTCTGACGCGAGACAATGCCAACCTAAAAACATGATGTTTCATTCAGATTACTTGGTTTTGAATTTTTTTAAAGAGAACCTTCAAATATTTTTTCGCATACATATACACTGAACTCTCGCCATAAGAGAACGCTATAAATCACCATAATCAATCTCTTATACAGAAATTGTCTTTTAGAGGGAGTATGTAGTATGCATGTAACTATGCATGATATGCGAGCCCGAAGCATCTCTTACAGAGAGAGTTCTCTTATATGAAGATCTCTTATAAGGAGAGTCCGGTGTAACCATGTATGACATGCAGGCTCAAATGATCTTTTATAGAGAGAGTTCTCTTATATGGAAATCTCTTATAGCGAGAGTTCGGTGTAGTACCTGTATATCCATCCTGGGGTCATCTACAACAACATTTGCACCACCTGTGTCTCCCAATGTTAATTGTACATTATTTGGGTACTTTGTACACAAGAGGTCGTCATAACATTCCGATAGTTGTATTTTCGTTTGGCCGCAATCGACTATCGTGGCTTGCTAAAACACGCGAAATACCACAATTACATTGGAGACTTGTTCACGAAATTTAATTTTAACTTTGTCTTGCCGCTCTTGCGGTACTTAACGTTTTGATCCATATCCACTACACTTACCCCAGCATTCCTTTGAATATCGACGTTTAAGTCGCAACTGGTTCCACTGCTCCAGGAAACAGTAAAAGTGTCGTTATTTCCAGGTTTAGGATCATCGACTACAGCAATGCGCACAGGCTCGAGAGTATATTTAACTAAATCTAAGTAGCCAATGTCGATTAGAGCAATGTCGTCCGGGTAATTTGTTGTATCCAGTAAATTATCGCCTCTGCGTGGCAATTAAAGTGTGGGGAATTGTAAAAATACTTTGAAGATTCTACATTCTAATAGTTATAGTGTAATTGGAATTATTCTAGAAATATTAAAAAATTTATCAACTCTTAGACCGCAACTTACGGAGGACAAGCAATATTGCCATAAGTAATCTTCACGTCATAAATGCTGCCATTGGCGTTTTGGGCCCTAAAAGCTTTCGGTTCCAGACTCGTCATGCCCAAAGCGAAATGAACTTCTGCTTGGTACGGGAATGGTTCCTGGTAGCTCTGCGCGACCAACAGCGCGTAATTGGCGCAATAGCAAGATGTTAAGGCTTTGGTTGGACTTATCAACGTTGCGCTGCACATCGCCGTCCGCTCGCGCTGTAAATTAATACCATATTATTAATAAATTGATTCCGTAATACAAAAAATCAGATTTTTACAAAGCAATTTTAACGAAATGTTTCTAATAAATAATTCTCTCTCACCGTTTTAGGATTATAAATGTAAATTGCTGCAAGGTAATACGGTCGATTAGGTAATTTATACCCGTTGATCATTCCAGCTGAAGGTTTAACTATTATTAATACGAAGAAAATGAGGCTCAAAAATACGATACAAGATTTAGCTCCAGACATTTTTGCTCGAATTGTGTGTCAGAATTGTAAATAGGATTTTGGATGTAAATGTTTTTTCTATACTTTTTCGCTATCCCAAATAAAAAATTACACAGGCTCGTATTGTAAATTGTAACTACATTGAATTATCTAATCTTTAGGAAATCTGAGCGTCGATCATTTTATATTATCAGGGATTATAATGACATTTACTGTGTATACATATATGTTATATTCAAAATATATAGGTTGCAAGTTGACAATTATATATTTATATATGTCATATTTATTTCGGAAAGTGGATTAAGCAAGCAATTATATCTTAAATATATTATTTTTTATTTGTATTGGTTTTTCATCCAGCTGCTGTTTCCATTTTGCGCTCTACTAAACTATTTTTTTGTCAAATAGATTATTTATGTCAATTATTTGATTTATTTGTGGAATGAATTACTTATATAATATTTTCAACTATAATTACCGGCTTAAATCGTAAAAATTAATTTGTATATGCTGGGATGAAATATGAATTTAAGTATGTTATTATTTTAATTTTAGAATTACGGGGCATAGTGAGATTCTTTCATTGGAGCCAAATTCAATTTTAAATGCATACCGACTTAATTTTGAAAATCAACGACAATATAGCTAAAAAGGTAAATATTTTTGAACGTTTTATTTTCAAATTGTAATTTTGGCAACTTTTGTTTGCAGTTATTATTTGTGCTCAGATTTAAGTTTTCAATCTTTATAATAAACAAGTATGCATGCCCCTATTTATACGTAATTTTATTTTTGATATTCGTTCTACCGAGTAATATTATTGAGTTCAAAATTGTTATGCTGTGCTATTAATTTGGATTTTCAACCTCAGCAGGACACAATATATGCCAAATATTCACAAACCATATTTAAATCATTTAAAATTACATTAACAATCTTGGTGGATTTATCATTTCACGCTCATTTTTATAAAAACAGCCCCATAACAATAACAATAAGAAATGATTCAATTTCTTTATAGTGACTCGTATATGCTGCTCCGTGTATTGTGCTGGTATTATTTATTATTTTTGTGACTTTCGTAAATATACATGTGTTGTGTATACTTTTATGTTGTATTTTGTGTATTTATATGATAATAATGATATATGATAATAAATGCACTTACGCTGAACTGCACTCTTTCCTGTGTAATTATATCAATCACGTAGTAGAACCTTATTCTTATTTCTGCTCTAATAAGAACCTTAATGGCATATGCTTTTATAATTTAATTAAATCAAGAGTGCTTTTTTGCTCTTATTGCTTTGCTTTGCTTGCTCTTTCATATTATATCTTTCATATATATGATTCTACTCTCTATTTTATTTATTTTCCTTAAACACGGCTTCACTTTTGACTGTTTCAGTCTCCAAAATGAGTTGTGAGAGTGTGGAGCCCGAGATCATTGAATGCATCCGGAAACCCGCCGCCCGCCGGGTTTCCTTCCAGTTGGACAAGAACGGCGAAGTGTTTGTCCAGGTTTTTGGCGATGAGGCTGACGGGGATCATCGGAGGTATTTAAAATAAATTAAATATTAAAAAAAAATCATTTGTAATTATTTTAAAAAAATTATGCAAAAAATCGGTTTGTTATTCCTTATTTTGAATTGTATGCACAGTATAATTTTAATTATTTATTTTAATATTGTAATCTCGATTTTAATCTTTCCAATTAATTCGCATGATTTTCGATCAACAAAATTGCGCTTATAATAACAATTTGAATGTAAGATTTTACAGTATAAAAATAATTCTAAAATAATTAATACCGATACAAAAATATTTTTAGTAGCAGTTATTATTAAAATCTAATTAATTATTTCCTGTTTAAACTAAAGTACATGCAATATTTCTGATATTTCTAAAATATAGTTTGGCTGTAGTTAATTCCTGCGGGGAATTAAAAAATTATATTTTATTTAATATTGAATAACTCAATATTAATTAATTAATTATTATTACTATTATTGACATTTGACATTATTGAACATTTGTAAAAAAATATTTTTCGTAATAATTTGACATATAGGGAAGAAGAGCTAATAATGGAGGACAATAAAGTGAAGCTGAGCTACAGTCTGGACCAGTGTGACCGATCGAGGATCCTGGAGGTGAAGGAGGAACTGGAGAAAATTACCAGAAAGACCAAGGAAGAGATCAAGAAAGAATGGCTTAATTTCCCGTCGTCCGCAGTTCTTGATGACAATAATAATAATAAGATCGCCAACAACAGCAACAATAACAACAACAACAACAACAATACCCAACAACGACAATTTACAAGTAACGAAGAGATCCAACGGGCTGGACTAATTTCAGATGATGGCAACTTTCAGCCTTGGTTCTTTGGTAATTTCCTTATTCCAACTCTTTTTAATAATATTAATTATTATTATTATTATATTTACACTTTTAAATATCAAAAATATAATTATTACATGTAATTATTGTACTTTTAAAATCTTACATTTATAAATACAATAATAATTATTTATTTTGAAACCTCCAATCCGACTATTCTAAAACTACATAAGCTGGAACTCCCCTTTTTTATAAAATTTCACTCCAAAATTAAAAAAACTAAATATATTTGTAATTATTACACATTTTTCCAAGTACAATATTATATTACTTAAATAAGTACGTTATTTATTTGTGAATAATTACAAATAAATTAAATATCACCGGGCAAAAAAACAGGAGAAAAAGCGTAGTACGGGCATTGAAGATTTGTATTTAATAAAATACTATTTTTAAATAAGGAAATAGTTCTTAAATAATATTATTAAAAAATGTATTCTAATTTATCGTAACAAAAGTATTTATAGTTTTGTTACGACATTTATAAATGATTTTCAATTAAAATGTCATGTCGATTTGAACGATAAAAAATTATTATTATTATTTATCGTTAAAATTAATTATTACTAATAATAGTGAAATGTGGAAGGAGTTGAAGGAAAATACGAAATTTAAATATTTGAACAACTAATTAACCAAAAATTATTACCAAAATGACCCAAAGAAATAAAGATTAAATAATAAAATAAAATAATTAATTAATTGTCAGGAATAATTGTAAAAACAAAGACTGGCTTAATAAAGAAAAGTATTATGGAAGACTTAGGACTTAAAAAAGCAAAAATACTTGTGTAAAAACTGAAAACGCATTTGTAATATTGAAAATAATTTTTGAGACTACAAATTCCCAAAACATAATTAAAAAATAATAAGAAATAATAATAATCTCGTATTTGTAACATATTAAAGACTGAGTTGTTAATATTATTTTGAAATTATGAACTCTCGCAAACTGTTTCTATTTTCTTAAATTACACGTACACATATGACCACGAACCACGATGCTGTCTTTACAGAGTTGGATTTAAAAACTAATGAAGATATTTATTTAAAAAAATATATATAAAAAAAATTAATTGGCAATTATTAATTGTTATTGTACAGGTAAAATCACACGTCGAGAGTCCGAGAGTCTTCTGAAGGATGGACCGCCCGGGACTTTCCTGCTCCGACTGTCAGAAAAGACCTCATCCTGCTACACTTTATCGATCCGCATGACCCAGGGCATCCGTCACTTCCTAGTCATCACTGATTGCAGAGACTACAAACTCCTGGGCTCCTACCAGACATTCAGCACTTTAACAAGTCTCATTGACCATCACGGCCATGCTCCGATCACGAAGATCGGGAACGAAGTCCTCCGCCAGCCCTGCCCGAAGCCCCCAGACCTTACAATGATCGTCTGAAGCGCCGGACGTAGGAGCGGAACCGATTCTTATTCCTCAGTTCCGTGACCAACTTGCGTTTCCGGAGTCGCAGAACATCAATTTGAAGCTCTAATTTGGTCCTCATAAGCTCGGAGTCGGATGGGGGTTTCCGAGTATCAATGACCTCCGTGGACTCGGAAGTATTCATCCGCTCTTCCGTATTAGCTCGATTCACTCGAAGATCGATCCCTTCATAATAATAATTATTGTTGGAGTAGCAGTCGTCGGAGGTGGAGGACGGACTGGGCGGACTCTCACTTAATGTGATGATCGGAGTGAATTGGGAGTGTTCGTAGCCGTCGTTACTCAATCCGTGATGACTGAGATTTGATATCCCGCCATTCGTCGTCGTCAACCCCGCCGAAGACGAGGAATTTAACTTCCAGTCAATATTCGAATGGAGCTGGAGAACTCTTTGACTCAATTCGGAAATCTTTTTATTCACCCCGTTCACATGCACTTGATGTCGGATCTCCCAGACTTCCTTCTTCGCCGCCGTCACCAAATTCTTCCACTTCCGCCGCACCTCCGCCGGAGTCCTCCTCACCAGCGTATTATGCTTATTCAAGTTCGAACAGATGAGGCGCCAGATCTCCTGCTTCTTCAAATTCGTACTCGCGTCCGTCGCCTTACAAGTGAGGATGTCCCGATGGAGGGAGAACTGATCCAGGAGGAAGACATTCTCACACTCCGTCCAATTTGGCTTCCTCCGCTCAATCTTCTTATTATTGATCTTGTCACTGTTGGACACGAATCTATTTAATAGCAAGTCCATGTTCTCCACTGAACGTTTAAACTTCAATTGATGGTTAGACCTGTGAGTTACTTGAGAAAAAATTGCAATTTTCCAACAAAGACTTTCTCTTCTCTCGTCTTCTTCGTCTTTCGGGAGTGTTTATGGTCAAACTAGTTTTTGGTCACAATTGCAAGTCTTGTCTTGTACGAGTCTTTGGAATCGTAATATATAAAAAGTCAATTGTATTCTATAGGAAAGTATATGTACATACCTGTACTATATAGGTATATATCTGTATTCCCATTTCCCATACAAGAACACTATACATATCTACTTCATATGTCTGTACACAATCTTCTTTTCCACATATGAATTTATCCTCATCTCGTTCTCTATTAACTCTAAAAGCTGTGATGATCTTCGCCTCATATAATATAAGTTACATCGCAACTATGTATGTTGTTGGATATAGATCGTAGATTATATACAAATGTGCAGCATATATAAAATTTATATTTATTGTATATGTACATAGTGTAAAGTATAGTATATCTCTTTCATTGCGCATCTTAAAACCCTTTTGCTATGTGATCACTGTGAATGTATTGCCTTGCCTTAAGTATGTTTACTATATTGGAAGATCCTGAAAATAAAAAAAATGTATATTTTATACATTCATATATAACCATTAAAATATTCTAAAACATGATTATTACTATATATGCACATATGATATATTGTTTATAGCTATGATTTCTGAGAATTCCGAGTGAGTTTCATTTTCAATCCTGTCTGTTTCACTTTTATGTATATTATTATAATATATTTTCTACTACAACAACCGTATCTTTTACTACGAAACCCATTACAGTGCAATATACATAAATTGAAGGATCAAGAATTGAAAAAATGCTCTTTGCACTGAGCACACCAAACTCAACATGTGTATGTGCACAGTTACATTAGAACCAGAATTTACTGCATAAATTATAAAGGTGATTTTTTTCCTTTAATAGTTTATGAATCTTACTTACATGTATAAGATGCATTTATTATATATGCACACATATCGTCGGCGAAGGATCCTAAAGTACCAATTTCTATACCTACAACAGGAAAGTTGGTACTTTTTGATACTTCTCCGACAATATATTCGTTTTAGTCTGTATTTTTGTATTAACAAACTTAAATTTTGCATGTCGTCAGCGGAAGATCCAAACGTACCAATTTGTATACCTTCAATATTGAAATTGGCACTTTTTGATATTTTGCCGAAGATATGTTTTATATGGTAATTAATGATTGTAAGTACATATGTGCATATGTATATGTGTCGTGTGTGCTGTACTGTGAGTGTGTGGATGAAATCAGTAATCCTTAAACTCACTTTTCTTGTTGTTTGTTGTCATATGATTATAGTTGGAAAGCCTTAAAACTTGATGGCTGTTATCCGTTATCTAATGCACACATCTGCATTTTATTGATCATTAGACCCATGCTCTTTTTCAATGACCAGCAGACAAGTCATATGTAGTTTAATTTAATGGCCACTTTTAATTTGCCTTATAATAACATTGAATATTTCATATATACGGAGGCTTGCTGCTGTATAATACATTGTACTATATACGTGTAATAATTATAATAAACCCATAAAGTCTATAAAGTGTGCTTGTATGCTTTGTGTGCTTTAAATGGCGGATTATATTGATCAAAAGTATGCTCAAGGTATCCTCAAATGGTACTCAAATGTCTTTTTGCAATCTTATGCATACATATACAAATTTTGCATGCTATGCTATATGCTATTATTCTCACAATTATACTATAATTTAATAGCAAATATTGTTAAATATCCATACATTTAACATTAATAAGGATTTTATTACTATAGTTTTTTGTATGTGTGTTTATTCACTTTTTAACTTTTGCAGTGCACTCTGCTGGGGGCGCGAAACCCCATGGGGTCTATGTTTTCTGTTTTAAATTTGCAATATAGGAAACCTCAGCAGTGGGTCAATTTTGGTGAACAAGCTCATCATCATCCGATATATTCTGGTTTTTGATTTTATGCAGAAAGTCTTTTTAAGGACGATATAATATACTGTCAGGTGTAAAAATAAATCTTTTGTACAAAAGATACAAATACAATACATATTGTGATTGGAATAGTTTTTTTTAAAATATTTTATACATACGTATAAATGGGTTTAAATAAATATTTATATAATTTAAATATGATTTTATTTCTAGTTTTGTGAGACTATGTGGGATTATTTCTGTAATGCAAATGATAATTAGATTTAGATTTATTACAGTTGATTCATTCGCTTTTATTTATTTCACTGTTTGAATTAATGCGTTAATTTTAATTATTTTTAAATTTACATTTTAATAAATGCTTTAATTTTATTTATTTTAAAATTTGGTTGTAAAATTCGTTTTTATTTTATTTTTATTAAAGCTTAATTTTAATTATTTTTAAATTTGTATTTTAAAGTATCTCTTATTTAAAAAAATTTTTATATAAAAAAATGCTTTGTATTTCAGTAATATCAATGCTTTATGCGAAATATTTTTTGAATTTGTATTTTAATTAATTCCATTACTTTATGTAATATATGTTAAAATGTATTTAATTTTATTCAAGAATGCTGGGAAATGGGTGAGTCTGGCTGAAAGCTTTTATTTTAATTGTCTTCAGCTTGATTTCTCACATTTTTAATTTGAAGTGTTTTAAATGCCCATAAGTTTGTTTGTTCAGTTTGTTTGTTCAGGGCCTGGTTACTGGTTCGTAAATTTAAAGCTTTTTTAAATTGTTCATGTCGGCGGATTTATTGTACAGCACACTTGTATATCTGTACAATTTTTATTTGTTTCGACGGATTATTTTTTTGGTTTTATCTCCGCAAGGTGCTTTGAATGCTCGTCCATCGTCTCCATTTTGCATATCTTTATGCACATGTTTTGGAATTTATTGTTAGTGTTTTACCTATTTAGACCCACGTGAGTCCTGCATAAGTATGTGCAACAACAATGCAAATTTGGGGATGATGATAATATGCATACAATGTATTATACATATATACATAATATGGGGAAAAATCAAGGGACAAGCTTATATTAAATGTTAAAAGCAGTAAGTCGTCATCATCCGCATAAGTGAGATTAAAAGGCGTAAAGTGGGTCAGAGCAAGTTGCAAACTTTAAAGAGGAGTATTGGGCAGAAAAGACCAGTTTTCTAAACTTGTAACGTGACTTTTACTTTACCCATATTATTTTTAATACTTGACTTGTTTTACTTGTTTAACTGTTCAATTGTTTGAAGGGGCAGGTTTACGCTATGGCTGACTGATTGAAAGTTTTCGTTGTTGGCTCTGTTATTATTGTTGATGTCAACTGCAGGTGATTAGCATGATAGTAATATCTTGTTAAATACTTTTAATTATGTGCGGCTCCTAGTAATTAAAATCAGGACCAATTAATTGTGAATAAACGCCGTATGATTTCGATTTCCGACATTTTATCATTATTATTTATGGATAGTTGCCACTGATTTAATTTGAATAAACTTGTTTTTAGAAATTGAAATCGCTAATTCATTAGTATTATTTTCAGGATTTTAATTTCTAATTAATTTCCTTCGGTTTAGGATTATCATTTGGATAAAATTTATTACTTTTCTTGGTTTTATTTTATTTTTTACACATTTGGTTTCAGTATCTTACGTTTAACATTCTGGCTGAATTGATACATTTTTTAATTTTTGAAGTTTATTTTAAATCTAGTTTATTTTTAAAGCTAGTTTTATTTAGAAACGTCTTTTTTTAAGAATTTTATTTTATTTGAAATATTACTAAAATATTCATGTGTAGCTTTAATTGACGCATAAAGGATCTTAGTAATTCTAACATTTGATTTGTATTTTATATTTTATTGCAGTATCTCCATTCATTTTAGGTTTAATGGTCGTTTCTTGGCAGGATTTTCTGCAATTCAAAATTCACCACCTTGATTCAGCTGGCAAGTTTGCAATTTATATGGATCTTCAAAAGCTGAAGCTGAAATCCTTAAACGAACGTTCAACGATACTCCTTCCAATAGTTCCAATGCTCAAATCTGAAATCATTATTGCTTTTCAGCAGCTGTACCGTTTGAATTTTTGCCGTGATTTATTTATTTAGAATGTAAACGTCAACACTCTACTTGATATAATCTCAAAATAATTATTGTACTGTGTAACTATGTATTGTGTGTAGTCTGATTATTTGTATGCACATTCTAGGTAAATTCGAAAAGGCTTGGCTTGCCCGATCAATAAGATTTGTGTGTCGCTGATCAACCACAAGGCCGAGGTTCATTTCAAGTTGAACCATCATAATTTTAGCGAAGATTTGATGAAGATTAGAAGGGGAGACGTAAATATATTAGGAGCTGCTATAGTGCATATGTGTATATATTTAAGTAATTTAAGTACATATGCCTATTTTACACAAACCAACAAACCAACAGTACGAACAACTATAATAATAATAAGTGTCGTCGTCCTTAAAGGAGCAAGCTGTCAGAACAAGGATTTACAATGTTACAGAGAGGGATTGTGTGTAATAATAATTGCACACGCTAACGCTTTGACGATAACGCTCTAAACTTTAACATTATAGAGAAAAAGCTGTAAAATGTGTATAAGTATTGTTTGTATGTATGTATTGTAATTAAGTCTACGAAATATAATTGTAATGGAAACTTAATGCACATACATGCATATCCCTGCTACCCATAACGTAAACAATATTGACCGCTCTGGTCATTGAATTTTGGTCAAGTCTTTCGTCGAGAGAGCATGAGATGAGGATTGCAAGGAAAAATTATTACTTTGCTGCCGTTCGTCGTCGAACAGCTGAGAGTGTATTCTTGATATGTTGGATGAATTTATTTTAATGAGGTTGAAATTACAATCTAGAATCACAAATCAAGCGTAGAGGTACATAGATCCGTATGTTATAGTCTCATATACAAAAGTAACTCTTTTCTTTGTTTAAATATGGATATCGATATCGCAGTTAAGTAGATACGTGTGTCTGTGTTATTTCTTGTTGGTTGTTGTTGCTGATGTGGTTGGTCCTTGGAATAAGTCCTGGCCTGTATTGCTCCCTTGATGAAGATGCAGATCGAGGATAAAATTTCATGACGTCGATGTCGTTTATAGTCGTCAAAATCAAAAGTCGATATTCCTATGAACATAATATGAACCTTGTTTCTCTACCTAATTTAAATACTCAATATAGATAAATGAACTGTAATGATGAAGTGGATGTATGTGAAACCAATCAAGGTACTATATCGTCGGCGTTGATAAAGTGTCTTTTTTTCTATAGTTAATTCATGATTTCAAAAGGATTCTATAATATTAAGGTTATACTGTATCTGTGATTATTTAAAATTAAAATCTAGAAATTATTCTGACAAATTTTACAATTGTTATTATATTAATTTTTAATCCGGAAATATTGTTGAAACTGTAAATTCATTTTTCTACGTCTGTGGTCAATATTTATCATAAATCTTGTAATTTTGTTGATTTCAATTATAATTGTAGGTTGTATGGAAATACATATTATCATATTATTTCCTACTACTTTGCAGTATATTGTAAATTATGGTATTTGTATATAGTTTAATTTTTTTTAAATATTTATTTTATATACCAATTATAGGAGAAGGTAGAAATTAGTATTAAAGTATTGTATACGATTTTACAATAAGGAGTTTGATTTTTTGATGTAATCAGACAAATATTTGATTGCAGTGTACAATAGTCATCGTTATACATGTGATTCCCCACCTGTCTTGTTCGTTACATTGTTACCATATACTCTTTCCTGCTTCGAGTTTTGTTTTCCCCATGACCAGTTTGAACTTTCATGTGATTTTATACTCTCACTTAGATTCTTTACAGTCATAAGTAATCATATATAAGTAATGGGTAGTATATGCTCTAATCGTAAGTGTATTGGAATTGTTTCTTGTCAACATATTGCATGTACATATGCTTGATAAAGGGTAAAAGATCCTATATAGATTCTGTATTACGGCTGTTGTTGAATCTAAATATTTAAGTAAATTACTTATCCACAATCCACATGTGTGTGATTTCATGTGTATGTGTGTGTTTGTGCATGGCTTGTCATAAATAAAATGGGATTGAAAGTGTTCTCTTTCTATCTGTATAATACTACTTTTCTTTTTATTACAATAAGTTTCATCATCATCATCATCATCAACAACATCATCCGACTGTGAGTCGTGTGCGTACTTATGGGAGAATCAACAACAGCAGCAGCTCAGCTCATCATTATTGGGAGAACGTGGCAAAAACTTTCTTGAATTTCAAATTGACTTTTGTGATGTTGTGCCTTTGGAAGGATTTTAATTTTCTGTGGGTTCCTGTTATTCCTTTGTATGCATTTCCCCCTGTAGCACAGTTTGAACTTTGGCTTGACTTTTGTGATAATGTTTGGTTGTTTTGTTGTTGCAGCCATACAGTGCAAATAACACAGAGACACACTGAAAGTAACAATGGTGTAAGAACATAACTTGACTTAAATATTTCCTGAATGGGCATATGAGCATTTGTATTTATGTATATACATATGACCATATGTATGTATCTGTATAGAAACATATGCATATGTATGTATATATGTTGAGCTTAGTTTGGGTGGTCAGGTGGATTTAGGACCGTCTTCCTTATCTGATGCTCTGCATGTTACTTTGTTGCTGGTCAGCTTTTTTGCATATACTTACAGATTTATGCAGCATGTTTTTCCATTATTTTATATACCGAGTTGTCGTGAATGACCAGGACGTCAACAAGTTCGATTTCATTTGGATTTTATTATAGAAAAACCAGACAATTTTTACAAACTGTAGATATAAGTGTGTTACATTATTATGTGCATATACCTATGCACATTTGTACCAGTGACAGACTCTCGCCTGCTTTTAATATGAGGAGCAGCAGGTTGTGGCGGCAAATTGCTACTCTTGTGTTTGTGTTTAGCAGGGTGTTCACTTTTATGATTTTTCTTGTTTAAACTGTAATATAATATTGGAGTGGTTAAAGACTTGCTTGCATATTCTCCTTTATGTTCATTATTAAAAAATATATATATTCATATTTCATGTGTATCACATACTCTTTGAAGAAGCAAATAGTAGTATCTACACTGTTGCTAAAACGTAAGAATGACTTCGGTTTCAAGAAATTTCAGAAATATTCCAATGCAAAACTGATGACTATGTCGTTTAAAAGCATGGCCGATTTGTTTACATTGTCATGAGTATAGCG
>JAQGAK010002188.1:0-22377 GCA_034696945.1 Lipothrix lubbocki
ATCAAAAAGCATTGAATTCAATAATTTTTTATTTCGGCCAATTTTTCAAGATGGCGGACACCCCATTAGCGTTTTTTCAATAAAATCATTTATATGAAACCCATTTGAAGCCAGATGTATAATTAGGCATAATAAATGATAAAATATAACAAAAAACGCTAATGGGGTGTCCGCCATCCAGGGTACCAGACTCCACCCTTCCCTTGTTAGGGCAATAAAATTTTGCACTCATGTGTGAAAGATATTCATGAATACATGTTCACAATTTCAATGCGCTATGTCAAAAGCGCGAGAAGTTACAGCGCGCAAAAGCTTATTTCACAAAAGGAGCCCCACCCTCTGTATATGGAAATAACTGCTATCACAAGATTCTCGAAAAGACCACTTAAACCACAAAGAAGTCTCTTTTGTCAAGAATCCAATGTTTTCAATAAACAAAAAGCATATTTTTACGGCGCCATTGATTAAATTAGAAAGAAATTCCAAATCAAAGCAAGTGTGATTGCCTAAGTGCATTTATCAAATAATAATTTTTGTACATATAGCTACGCATTGTATAATTTCCTCACAAATTAATTTTGGCTTCAATTTTATGTATACTAGTATGTACAATTATGTATACGAGTATGTACCCACAAGCATGATTCAAAACAATATGGCGTTGCTTATTCCATGATAGACAATTTCTTATTTTTATTACCAAAACATAACTGTCATGAATGAATTGATCAGCACTTGTTTTTAACTTTTGAGGGCGCAAACGCAAGTTTACGCCTCAGCTCTTTATTTATTAACAACTAAATGTAGATACAATTTGACCAACAGCCAGGAAAGCTGAAGAGAGTTTACAGTGTAATTTTGGAAATATGGAAAAAAGATTAAGATGGTTGACACCTCTATACCCTTTTGATTCATTGGGGTATAAACTCAATATTTTTTACCAATGAAATGTAGATACGGGTTGTAACTAATGTAGATAACTAATTTAACAAACACGTGCAAATTCATAATAATTCATATACTAAGTGTAACGAATCTTTTTAGGGCGGCTCAATGAAAGATTCGATACTTTCCCTAATAATAGTTATTTAATACTACGACGATCCTGGGTGGAATTTTAGAGTCACCAATATTTTAAGGCCACCAGAACACCTCCAGATGTTTGAATTAAGAATTTGTTTACTTTCTTCTGCTGTTTGATTTGTCGTTGTTGTTTTTTCTCATGCTTCCTTAACCTTATAACGTCTGCTTGCTATTATCGACGTCGTTCCGATTGTGCTTCTGCTTCCATCTTTCGACGGTAGTACCTTTCAACAAATAATTGATTTTCGCGAATTTCCTCATCTTCAGCTTTGGCCCCACCCAAACTGCATTTTAGAATAGTTGATGGGTTCTGGAACTTGTTTTTCAGTTTCACGATCCCTACAAAAATTGGCAATTGATACACACGGGTGATTATTAAGAGTACACCCTAGTATTAATAAACATTTACGTATATAATTGAAACCTTTTTCCATATGTAGACAACAGAATAGTGAATACTGATTAATATTTACTACGAAACTATTTTTAGGACAATAAAGGTCTTTCTTCACATGTTACGACATAACAAAATGTTGACACAATACAAAGCAAAAGCATATAATAAAAGCTGCTATTATGTACAATAACATCGCAACGGAGCTTTGTGAAAATGACGTCCTATGCATTCTTTCATATATGTGTTCCATCCCGTAGATCTCAAAGTCCTGTAATGATTCCACCGACAATATTATAAATTGGGGATAATTAAGAGCTCTTGAGTGCTTAATTTTACAATTTATGGTTATCGTTATCTTTAAGCATCGTCAAATGATCTGAAGTAAACTGCCCAATTTTAAATTTGGCCACACTGATGGTACTGAAGATTAATGTAAACGTATTATTAGTTTGTGCAAACCTATATTTGGATAGATTTATCGTGAAATAGAAATAGACTGGAAACAACTACTAGTCTAGTTTTTTTAAACGTTTTAATCACATAAATATAGTAGCAATTGCAAATGGTATGTTTTACACTATTTTGCACATTTTCGTTGATAATCTAAATGACTAATATTTTGCTATTGGAATATTTGTTAATTAAAATAATGTTTTATAGCTGGAGGCGTGTCTCGCAACATTATTACAGGTCCATCAAATACGCAAGTGTGTAGATTACAAGGGGTTTTGCAGTGAACAAAAAAGGTTGCTGTGCGGGCAGGATAGTGTTAAGCCGGAAAAGAAGAAAAGGCAGAAGAAAGGAGAGCAAGTTTCTTTCCTACACGGACATGCAGTCTACCTCGTACGCTCTTCTATTTGCCTTGCAAACTATAGCATTAGTTAATCCTAATCTACAGCTCTAAACGTTTACACATTTTCCCTTTCAGTTTTTCTAGTCTGTTACACCTATACACACATACAGGCATACTGAAGGGTAGTTGAAAATCCACTGTTTACATAATCATGAAGTACACAGGGGTGTTATTACTTGACCTTACTAAAGCACGTGTGGAAAATTTAAACTCCAGCTGTGTAACTACATATCAGTCATTATGAAATCGTGTTTATTAAAACTGTACCTGACACAAGAAAAGTTTGCTGAAATCAGAAACATATGTGGCTGTAAAATCAACAAAATGGACAAATTGGCAAGTAAACAAGAATGTATGCAACAGTTTGTACAACAATGTATACACCAGTGTATACAACAATGTATACAACAATGTATACAACTGTGTATACAATAATGTATACAACAATGTACAGTGGCAATTTTCATTTGTTTTCCTAAAGCTTTCAAACAGCTATATTGAAGGCGAGTCATTCATAAAAATATATATGAAAAATTTGGTACATAAATGCTGACTGTGAGGGCATTATAGTGTCACACCATACTGCCTTCACAGCATCATATATTTATGTATGATGGATATACGCTCTAACCGTATCTATAGTCAATCTCGGTAATAAGGAAGCAACGCTACCTACTATATAATACTTTAAGTGAATAAATCTAGTTTGCCAAGTGCAATGATATTTTTCTGATATTTATTTCTGCTTAAAATCTTAACAGCAAGACTGTTTATTGCTTCGATCCTTTGCTCTTTCATGGGGAAGTGAAGGAAACATTCAGTATATGGAACAACTTGGACGGTTATCTTTTAAATAAACTTCAAGAAATACACGAAGTAAATAATGTTACTGTCGCGGACAAAATTTGCAATGACTGCAAATTCAAAATTTACGACGCTTATAATTTAAAATATAAGTATGCGCCGTTATAGTAAATATACGAATCTGAATTAAGTACCTTATATTACATTTTATCAATATGTACCTTAAATATAAATATTTAAACTCATTATATTGTTACTTTTTCTTAGTTATAAATTGGTGATATGTATCATAATCCTAAACATTGAATAAATCAGCCGTTGCTTAAAGTGCTATGTATAGAAATCGTCGGTTAAACATGAAAAGGTGCTAACATTTTCGTACCACTATGGTTCAAAAATAATTATAGCACATTTGCATGGTTGACCGACGACCTACAGTATGGTATGTGTAGTATTTTGTTGTGTTTTATTAACACAATTTTATGAACATATTTTATTTTGGTGTACGTAGTTACAAAAACAAATATATTTCACCAAGGTGTTTCAACCATATAGTCTAATATTAGTAATACGAAAATTTATTTTTACATGCCATTAAGAAGTTTTTTGTCAATACTTCACTTCAGTTTTCTCCCATGCATTAGACTTCTGATATACGAGACCACTACAAGGCATTCAGAGTAGTCTCATATTAAAATAATAGTGGTACATGTTTAATGTCCGTGACATTCAATGAAAAAAACAAAATTTGATTGAATAAGCAGGAAATGAAAAAAAGAAGCAAGCGCGATTCGGTGATCAAGTATCTATTTCCGTAACTATGCATTGTTAACATTTCCATAAAATTATTCTTTTACTATTTAATTTTTATGTACATGGTTATGTAAAATTTGAGTAAGTAAATGTAATATAAGTTCATAATACAGTACAGTACTATAGTTGCTTCAACACAGTTCTCTATTTGAATTATTCAAGAACTAGTAAATTTTAAAAATATACTCTGCATTCAAATTTTTGCTTGAAACCAAATATAGTTTATATAGCAATCAAAATTTTATTGCATTCAAGATTTCTAAGTACGGTTTGTGTTTTATTTGTCATTAAATCTTTCTTTTTTTTAAATTTTTCCAGTTTTTAAAAAATTTTGCTTAATATGTTTCTCTCATTAGTACTTGTAAACGATATATCATGCAGCGTCCAAGGAGCAACTTGCACACCAGCAGAAGCAACTTACGCTGGACCAAATTTTGGATAGTGACAATCGGAGCTATCATATTTCCGTTTTGGGAAATAGACGTCGTTGCCAAATGTTTGCATACTTTCAAAAAATTTCATTTACAATTACAATATTAAAATCAGACTCTTTATAAGGGCTTACAAAATAATCTCTATAAGGCACAAAATTGTGAATCTTAAAAAAAATCGTATACATTTATTTCTGCGGCAAACAAACCCAGCCTGTATAAAGAGTTTGGCGTTTTAATTCCCAATGCATTTAATCATTGTGGTATTTCTCTGCAGCCATGAAGATTACTGACGTGAAACTGGAGAGCACGAACAATGTTGACAGTATTTACTGCTCGGACAAGGGGAATGGGGTTTTCTCACATCCAACAGATTGTGCCCGTTTCATCCTCTGCGTTGACACTGTTACCCGTGTAATGAAATGTCCAAGTTCATTATATTTTGCTACGGGTTACAGTTCCGATATAACCCAAGCTAGATGCGACCACCCTAAGAACGTACGTTGCCAGAACGCTACGATATAGCCATCTAAATGAAGACTTCAAACTTCATTGCAATTAGATGCACCACCCTTTATTTGATGGTCGCAAAAATATTATTTTCACGAAATTTTCATTAGATTATTGAAATCATTACTATTTTGTTGTCGTTAAACCACTATTACTTTGTCATTGTCATTACGTTTGGTCGTCACTAACTATGTACGTTAAATAAAATTCACTTGCTGGGATAAAATGTAGAAGCTACTTGTAGTTTAATTGAATCATTTTATACAACAAATACAAAAATTACATTGTATTCATATGCCGTTACTATATATTTTATAGTTACTTCTACAGTTGAAACTCTTTAAAAGGGCACCCTGTAAAGCAGCAAAAATTTGACCGTTATAAAGATGTGCTCTTATAAGAGTCACAATTACGTGTAAACTTTTTTCCGGGGCACACAAAGTGACTGGTATAGGGAGTCTGCCCTTGCACAGTGGAGACTCGCTATAACGGTCCTCTTTATAATGGCATTCCTACATTTTGACATTTTATTTTACACAAGAAAAACTCCGGTTATAGGGAGTCTGCTCTTATAAAGCGAGCGGCAACAAAGAATCTCCACTGTGTTAGATTCTATTTATTATAAATTTATTTCATCGATTTATGGTGGTCATTAACATCGAGTGTCTAATAATGTATTCAATGGGCAGGAAATAAAATTTGAGGATGTTAAATTAATACACAAAAAAAGAAAAATAGAATCAATCTACGAGAGTAAAGTGATTTTACATCAAGTACCCGTTTCCGCAATGCAAATTGTTAACGTTTTCACAAAAATTAATTCTTTTTCAATTTTTTATATGTATACGATTATGTAGAATTTTAGCAAGCAAATGCAAGATACGCCAGTACAAAGTTGTTACAATTCACAGTTTCCTACTTGCATCATTCGACAGAGAGTTTGAAATTAACCAGTATAAGCAAGTTGTTCTTGTATAGTTGTACATATTAAAACTTGGAAGATAAGTATATAATAAGTACGTAAGTATAAGGATATAATTTTACTTTTCTTAAAATATTTTCTCACCACTTTGTGTTTTTTCTAAAATTTTGTTCAATGCTTTTCTCTCTTTAGTTCCAGATATTTCTTGTAAAGAATTTATCATGCATATTCCACGACGCAATGCACAGGCCGGCAAAAGCTCTTTATGTTGGACCAAATTATGGATAGTGGTAATCGGAACTATGACCTTTCCGTTTTTGGATATGGACGTCTTTGCTAAATGTACAATTTTAAAGTTTTCTCAAAGATATTGCAAAAACAAAATATATGGTGAATTATGATTGGTACAACAAATGACAATTTATCATTGTAGAAAATATTAGAGATGTAACTAACAATGTTTATATTTTCAAAATGACAGTAAAATTTGTACGTAATTATTTAAATTGTCTCTACAGCCGTCAAGATTACTGGCATGAAGCTGGACAGCACGAACAATTTTGAGAGTTTCTTCTGCGCCGATAAATGGGATGGGCTCTTCGCACATCCAACCGATTGTACCCGTTTCATTAGCTGTGAGGACACAGTTACCCGTGTTATGCATTGTCCGCCCTCCTTGCACTATGCTGCAGGAAATTACAGTGCCGATTCACAGGGCGCTAGATGCGACTACCCTAAGAACGCAGGTTGCCAGATCACTACGACATATCAGGCTTGAAGAAGACTTGCAATTTGGTTGTAAATAGATGAAAAGTGTTTTATCTGATTTATGTAGTCACCAAGATGATAAATTTTTCACAATTTTCAATATTTTATTAAATCAACTCTGTAATTGCATTTATTTTGGGAAAACTTCTACTTTTAACTTCGACATTAAGCATGTTTTGCGGTCAACTCGTCAACTAAATGCATGCATATATACATACAACGTACAATCATACAATTGCATTCGCGGAAAAAATTGTTAAGATCTAATATAAAATGGTAAAAGAGCAAAAATTAGTTGATTTACTGATTTTGTTAAAAAAATAAAGATTTGACTTTGTTTTATTTGAATTACTTTATTATTGAATTACATATAATAAAGTATGTTCAATCTGCGTTAAAATTTTAACCGGCACGGAAGCTAACTCATATTCTAAATTTAATTGCAACTCCCATGCTAAGTTTCATTGAAAATCCCATCCTAAAATTCATTGCAACTTCCATGCTAATTTTCATTGCAACTCCTATGCTAAGTTTCATTAAAACTCCTATGCTAAGTTTCATTAAAACTCCCATGCTAAGTTTCATTGCAACTCCTATGCTAAGTTGCATTTCAACTCCTATGCTAAGTTTCATTGCAACTCCTGTGCTAAATTTCATTGCAGCTCCTATGCTAAGTTTCATTAAAACTCCCATGCTAAGTTGCATTTCAACTCCCATGCTAAGTTGCATTTCAACTCCCATGCTAAATTGCATTTCATTCTCTAGTGTAGGTTATCTGCATTGATGAACGTGTGCGTGGGTGGGGCAAACGTGCTTAGAGGCGATTTTTCCAAGTGGCAAACGATACTTTCAGTTGCTAAGAAGGTCTGTGGCAGGCGTCAGTGTGGCATTTGTCACTAAGACAATAGCCAATATGGTACCGTCAACAGAAAAAATTTTCAGGGTGGCAAACATCCGACAATCATTACAACCACACCGGATGTTTTGCAAAACCTTGGACTGACGAATCAAACAAAATATAAAAAGGGACATAAATTAACTCAGTTATGCGTAATCAAGTAAAGAGTAACTAATCAATTAATTTCCTGATAAGGATAATTACCTAATAATATGATTCAGGAGTTGAAGCATCACGCCATAAATTGCTGCGGATATAGATAAACAATTTCTACTCCTGCCATGAATTGACAGATAAGGACAATAACATGCGATTCAAACGTTGGATTTCCCGATTCGTATTTAACCTCGTTGGATTCCGTGTTGTCATACGCATCAGGGAATATTTAAACATGGGGTCACTGACAGTCATCTTATTTACAGATGCAAAAATACAGATATACCAACAGGCCAACACCAAATAATACTTCAAAATTTAATCGAAATTTCATCGTCAAACATTTGCAAAGTTGATGAACTACCAAAATAAAATTTTCGGGATACCTATAAAACCTTTGGGGATTTTGTCACAAATGTATGAGCAGGTTTTGTATTATAAAGACAATGTTGAGAATCAATTTTATTTTATAAAATATCTTTAATATTTAAATATCGTTAACTTATACTCCTTTTTCATCTCAATAAGGTTTCAAAAAAAGCAAATTTTAGTTATTGCTTAAATTTTTACTCCTTTAAAATAATTTGAAATGAAGGCTATAATTGTAATGACAGTATTTATCGGAATCGGGGCAATTCTTCTTCTGGGAAGGGACGCCATTGCAAAAAGTAAGTTCGAATTAGTCAAGTGCTGCAGATTCTAAAAAATTATATATTGAACGTTACAGCATAGTATTGAACTTAATTTGGTGTAATTTAATTATCAAATTTTGTATTTTTGATCCTTTTCAGCAATAAAGGTGGACAACGGGAAAGTAGAAGCTCTGGACATGGAAAGACTTAATTCTGAATTCGAATGTTCCGGGAAGGGTAATGGGAATTATCCGAATCCAAATGACTGCGAGCAATTTTATTCCTGTGTTGCTGGACAGACGTATGTCAGGGATTGTGCTCTTGGCTTTAACGATCGTCCACTGCACTACGTTCCGGATTCCGGCCCAGATCCAAAATCTTCCAGATGTGATTACCCCGAAGTAGCGGGGTGTGTGTGACATTCCGGATTAAAAAATTATTGAGAATTGTATATTTTTTATTAAAAATTAAAAATGAATTAAAAATAATTGTTAGATTATTTTTTAACATTAACAGTGTAATTATTTAAAATCTCGACGGCCGTTTTATCATTCTGTAAAATCAAAATCATAATGAGTAGGGCTGGGACTATTTCGCGTTTTAGGCCCTAAAAATTTCGCAAAATTACAGTCAAATGTTCGCGGTATTTCGCGAAATTGATGACAAAATTTCGCGGTATTTCGCAATTTTTATCTACAGTTTCTCAATATTCTGTTTATTCTGGCTTCATTTTGCGGTTTTTAACATCATTTTAACCATTCTTACCAAATTATTTTCAATTTTGAACAGTTTTTAATGCCAAAAGTAGATAAAAATAATTTAGAAAATTATTTTTCTGGCTAAAATCGACGTTTTTGTGCAATAAATTCCAAAAAAAATTGTTGGACCTCAAATTTCGCGGTATTTCGTGGAAATTTTGTATATTTCGCAACTATGACCTTTCCGTTTTTGGATATCGACGTCTTTGCTAAATGTACAATTTTAAAGTTTTTTCAAAGATATTGCAAAAACAAAATATATGGTGAATTATGATTGGTACAACAAATGACAATTTATCATTGTAGAAAATATTAGAGATGTAACTAACAATGTTTATATTTTCAAAATGACAGTAAAATTTGTACGTAATTATTTAAATTGTCTCTACAGCCGTCAAGATTACTGGCATGAAGCTGGACAGCACGAACAATTTTGAGAGTTTCTTCTGCGCCGATAAATGGGATGGGCTCTTCGCACATCCAACCGATTGTACCCGATTCATTAGCTGTGAGGACACAGTTACCCGTGTAATGCACTGTCCGCCCTCCTTGCACTATGCTGCAGGAAATTACAGTTCCGATTCACAGGGCGCTAGATGCGACTACCCTCAGAACGCAGGTTGCCATAACACTACGAAATATCAGGCTTAACGACGACTTGGTTGTAAACTTCGTTGTAAATAGATGGGAAAAGTTTAAGATCGAATATTGAAGGATAAAAGAGTAAATTTAATTGATTTGCCGGTTTTGTGGAAAAAAAATAAAGATTCGACTTTATGTTTTATTTGAATCTCTTTATTATTTAGTTATATCTATATTAGGGTGTGTTTCATCGGGTGTTAAATTTTAAATCGCGGCGCCAAATTTATGAGAAGGAAACGTTTGCCGTCCTATAAATCTCTGCTTTCACAAACATCTTCACATTCTTCTATGTACAATATTTGTGTAAAATCTGTGGGCTTGACTTCTGGGGCCACTACCAAATCTATGATCCAATTAGTATGGGTCGACGCGCCCGAAGCGCGCGAGACGTACTGGTTACATAATAAAGATTCACAAGTTGAAACATCATGCGATAAATTGCTGCGGATACAATAAACAATTTCTAATCCTGACATGACTTGACAGATAAGGACAACATGCGATACATACGTTTGATTTCCCGATTCGTATCTAATCCATTGTTTGTTTTATTCGTAGTTATCAGACGCAAATTTATCAGGGGCTATTTAAACATGGGGCCACTGGCGGTCATATTATTTACAGATGCTTAAATACAGATATGCCACTATCAAATACATATGTAATTTAATACAAAAAATAATACATAAATTTTTTTTTCATTTTGAAATATAGAAACTAAACAAAGTTTATGCTTGTGTGCGTATAGGAAAATTCACTTGATTTTGACTTTGAATTTAAAACGTTCATCAAACAATCTTTACTATTACACCAATACAATTTATACTCCGATATAAACAACGAATTATTTTCTAACCAAATAAACTAATTACATCGGAAAATGAAGATGATGACTGCTAAATCATTTTCTTTATAATACAGTAAAATTTATTTATTTATTCATTAGTCTCTATTGTGTTACTGTTCCATTTCAATTCGTACGTTTCAAAAATCATATTTTATAGATGTAATAATGACATCCCACTATATGTCAATTTTTCAACGACTTCTTTCAAATGATTCCCTTTGTCAAACTGCTCTATACTCACAATATGTATATTGAAGTGATTCCTTGAAAATTCTCCAATAACACTTATAATTTAACACAAAACGACATTTTAGGACTACTTTGAGGATTGATTTTCATGAACAATAATATGTCAAGCCAAAATTCCGTCTATAGCATTGTGGTGTCCATAAACGTAGACCAATATTATTATGTCCAGAGGTGTTTTCGCCATGTGATTTTGTAATTTTACTACATTAAATGACTAAATTAAATTTTCAACACAATAGTTGCGGATAGAATTTCTACTTAATACAAAAGTATTACTTGAAGAACTCAAGAAGCAACAATGCTGAATAAAGGTATCTAATTAATAATAATCACACATAAAGTGAAAACAGTTGTCCAACATACATACTGCAGGATCGTAGAACAAGCCTTGACCAACTTCACGAAATTCAAATTCGAACGTAAATATTCGGACGTCGTAATATATTATCCATATGTTTGTTCTACAAGAAGCTCTATAGGGCAAAGTACATCGACGCTCATAACAAAATTGTGTATAAACAAAATTTCGAGAAACAATGTGGAAATTCATATTGCTAACAATTGAAATCGCCACGCTCTCTAACAAGATAAACGGTTGGCCACGGGTTTTCTCCCCAAAAACTATGGACATCACCCCGGCGTTTAACTACTTTACGACGTGTGTCATTTGGTTGGTCGACTTGGACAACTTTTCATTTTCCTATTCCTACCACAATAGCACACCACACCTCCTGGTTTCTTCGACGTTATTCAGAACCAGAACGTTTGGCTGCATTAAGGTGTCAAATACAAACTGCTCTGTGACGTTTTACCTTCTAGGGGATCCAGAGTCAAAATCGCCAGAATGGAATGATAAATTGTTCCGAGAACTACGAAGCAACCAACGTGGTGTGGATTTCCCATTTCCAGGAAACCCCGAAAGTTCCTACATCCTTACAGTGCTGTCCATCAAAATCATAAAAGATTATATTCGAGGTTTTCGGCCGACTCGTTTTAACAAAGTGACACCAATGTTCATTATGTCGTTTGAAAATGATTCTACTGCTCGAATCCGGCTCAACATCTACTTGTATTGTTGGTATTGCATTCATGAACCTTTCATTGAGGTCAATCCACTTATGGCAAAGGACCGGTTGTACCACTACAATTGCGCGGGGAACGTGTTGTTCGACTGCATCGACGGATTGTCCAGTTTTTATGCAAATATTATCCAGAATGGAAAGGCGGTGACATGGAAATATGACATTGAATTTGAAGGCAAAGTCAATTTTGACGACTCGATTCGAAACTACAAGACTCACAACGTGTTATCGATTTTGCGAAGCGCCGTCAACATGAGCAAACTCGAGGAAAAGTATACTTTGATTGCACCGTTGCTCTCCTGGGGACCATTAAATCATTTTCAAAAGACTGTACATATCCCGGAATTCGTTAAAGTAGCCGAGTCTTCAAGATTGAAATTCTTCACGCCCGATGCTGTGTTCACCACCACTACATCTGCAGACGGCACCATATTTCTTAGTCCACTCTCTGCAAAAGTTTGGATTTGCTCCAGCCTGAGCCTGCTCGTCATTGCTGTTGTTCTGTCATGGAGGAATTACTTTGCCAACATGGCACGCTTGGCTAAAATGTCACTTGATCAAGGAGTAAATATCCATTCTATTGAATCTAGTAAGCGATTTACTCTCAGTCTGTGGTGCATTCTTTTGATTTTTCTAGGAACGACTTACAAAAGCTACTTAAAATCCGATTTCTCATTAGCGTCAACTACAAGAACAACTTGGAATTATTTGAAGGATTTGCAAGATTTCACTATTTACGTCCTCGTCCCCATTGCACAATGTGAATTGCAAGGTGTAAGTACGATTCCATCTCTTTGTTTTAAATTTCAAAGTGATGCCTGCAGATTCTTCGAGTCCCTTGAGGACAAGTGGTATCCGGATAAATACGTTTATATGGATAAGAATTACAAAACGTTTCGGCGCAGGACGTTTGTTATATGCAGAAATGGCGTAGGTGAGGTGGTCCATGTTTCCAAAGCAAAAAATACTAAATACGCTTTCATAACAGACGAAAGTAAATTTCAGCTTGCGAAAGAAATTCTGGAGGAACATGACGACAGGGAAAATAAATTTGGGAATAATTGGGGAACAAGAGATGATTTCTATGTGTCGAGCATATACTTTATATTTCCCGCGGGGTTAAATGCCATTCACAAACAGCAAGTTCCCCAAAGGTTGAAGCTCTTGTTGAGCTCAGGAATTTATCAACATTGGGACCATTGGGACATGTTCGGCCATAAGGGTGCCCATGGGGATTCTGAACAGAGGCAAGATGTTCTTGTATTCCACCCAGCGTCCTTCGACGTTTTTATAATACGCCTGATGTTTATTTATTATGCATCGGGCGTTTGCTTTATTCTGGTAGTATTTGCCATTGAACAAGTTACCACTGTCGCTAAAATAAGAGCAATCCGCTTCAAACACTATGTACTGTCGCATTTAGTTATTAAATCAAGGACATTCTAAGCGCTAGATTTTGTAATAGTAACAATTTGAAAGTATAAGAATAATTGAAAGAAAAGCTATAACTATCCTCTTCATAAGGGCACACTTCCTATATCAACCACAGTTTTTGTGCACCAGAATTACATTTACGCGTAGTTTGGTCTCTTAGAAGAGCATTTGTTTATAACAGCCAAATTTTGCCACTTTATCAGTTGCCACTTTATCAGTTGCCACTTTATCAGTTGCCACTTTATCAGTTGCCACTTTATCAGTTGCCACTTCATCAGTTGCCACTTTATCAGTTGCCACTTTATCAGTTGCCACTTTATCAGTTGCCACTATTAAGGTTTTCCACTGCACAAGTAATTTTATCTCTTATAAGAGCACGTTTTTATTTCAATAATATTTTGCGGCGTTATAGAGTGCCATTATGAAGAGTGTCCACTGTAACTATTGCCATATGTTATGTTTTGGTTATTATATGTCAATGCAAATGTCGACCTAATCATGAAATTCTCATCACACAAGACATCGTCGAACACAGCACGACCGTAGCATCCAACAATAATGAAATCGGACAAGTGATTCTGTAATAATAGTTTTCGTGCAATTAGTTGATCATATTTTGTGCATTTGTTGTCATCACTTATATAATTCAAGCAATCACGTTAAAAAGTCAATCACGAATCACGAGTGTTTGTGTCCTCCACATTGTGCATTGACAATTATAAAATCGTTATTTTCAAGTTTCATACCTCAAACTCAAAGAGGATTGTACGCTGAAAATGTGTCCAAAATGCGCTCGTTAGTTGCTTATTTTTTAAAAACTTGTGGTTAAATATAATTTCCACAAATCCTTGTTTGTTCTGTCCATTTAAATTCCCCGTTTAACTTTAAAAAAACATTTTTCAATACTAATTTTGAGACAAATTTTTGTATTTTCTCAACATTTCGTCGAACGTTTCTCAACATTTAGTTAAGTGTTGACAAGGTTTCAGATATAATGCAAATTTCGATTCGCATCGCACAGGGCAGGAACAACTTAGTGATCACAATAGTGATCATTGCATCAGTGATATTTTCGTTCTTGGTTTCACACGCCGTTGCAAAAGGTTGGATTTTTTTCAGTTATGTTATAATATCCAAGCAAGCACACTATACAGTGTAAACTCTCTATAACGGACCTCTACATAAGAGCGACCAGTTTTTGCCGATTTGTAGAACATTTTCAACTCAAAGCGCTTCCTCTTATATCCGTCAAATTTGGCTCCTTCATGGGTTGCCGTTGTAACGAATTTCTAAACTGTAAGAGCAAAGCAAATACACATTTAGGAAGACACTAATATACAACAATTGTTTTCACAGCCATCCAGACTGAGAACATGAAGCTGAAACGTGCCAGCAATTATGAGGACTTTTTCTGTGACGATAAGTGGGATGGAAACTACCCACATCCGACAGATTGTACACATTTCCTTTCCTGCGTTAACTCAGTGACGTACCTAAGCAAATGTCCGTTGGGTCCTGATGGAGTCCCATTGCACTATATTCCAGAATATATTCCTGATCCCCTAGTTAGTAGATGTGATTACCCTCAATTCGCTGGCTGCGAGTAATTCCGAGGTCCATTTTCATCTCCGCGAAAAATGCGGCGTTATAAGGAGTCAGCCCTTATAAGGAGGACTGTTATAGCGAGGAGTCTCTACTGTATGACCATTTAAGCGATAATGTTTTAGGTATGTAAGCTCAATTCTACGAGTGTCTTCATGGGGTTAAATTTCATTTACGGCTGAAACTCTCTATAACGGAACCTTTGGGAGCGGCTAAATTTAACCGTTATAAAGAAATGCTCTAACAGAGGTTAAAATTGTATTTACATTTATACCATTTAATCAATTAATTTCATATCTTTATTAACGTGTTATTCCTAGTAGATCAGTACAAACATTTAATAAATGTTAAATAAAAGTTTTTAAAATAATTCCAAATTTTAGGCGCCAAAATTTAAATTGAAAAAAGCTATTGAAAATTGAATATTTTTAATTAAAAATTAAAAATGAATTAAAAATGGTTGATATATTATTTTTACCATTAACAGTGTAATTATTTAAAATGTCGACCGTTCTCTCATTCTATCAACTCAAATAAAATCATATCGAATATAATCCCATTTCTTTTGTTCTCTTTTAAATAGTGAAAATTTAAAAATTAATTAATTTCCACCTTCTCCTATAAAAAAAACCATGTTTTTTCCGAAATCCGTAATTTTGGTCGTAGAGGGACCCCCAAATACGTCATTCGAAAGGTGCCGAAATCGTAAGAACAGATTTTGGACCAAATGTACCATTTTATAAATTTTGACCCGTTTTTGGCGGGAAAATTCAAAATTTTGGCAACATTTTATTTTTATACAAAAATATTGTAACTCGCAGACCTTGTCGTGGGGGGTAATTCTGAAACACCATAAAATTACCTCCATGTTCGTTATTGTATTTTGGTCGTAGCTAGTGAGTCTCGGGGTCAAAAATGGCGATTTTTACTTTTTTTCTTGAAAATTTAAAACATACCGCCATATTAGTGGCGTGACTACGCCAAATGTTATTTCATGAGCTTGATTGGCCTTTTGTATATTGAGATTGATGATTACCAATAGCCTAATCATCATAATTAATTATTATACACAGAACCCCCGTGAATTCTGTTTTTTTTACAAAACTATACGAGAAGTTTGCAGGTTGATCGTGTCTGCTCTTGAATTTCCAACATCCCATCATATGAACCTTTGTCATGCATCCATCTCCCGAATTGGCGAAAAAAATTTCAGACGTAATTAATTAGAACTACACGTAATAATTACTTTTATTGCTTTTATTAGCACAAATCTTGTGTAAATGGGCATAAAATCGATTCGACTCTCAAGAATAAAACATTCGAAATTCCTGTGGGAAGCATTCAGTGGGAATTTCTACTGAATTAGGAACGGTCGTATACTTATTATTGAGCTCTATCATATCTTTCCAACTTTTTGTCCTGATCGACGACTGTTTTCATAAAAGCGTTTCAAGCCTTTAAAAGTACTTTGGTCGATTTTGAGTTACGCTAAAATTATAAGAAGAAACCAGGCAAAAATTTCCAAGAAATATTTTCAACATGGCTGACAATAAGGAGTTGAAAAAAATTCTATTTATTCTTTTAAACCTCCCGATCTTCTGGAATTCACCTGTCGCTCACGCCTGTCAAGGTATTAAAAACAATTTTTGTCCTCATGCATTTCCTTCATTGGAATAAGTTCTATTTATTATGTGCACATATGGAAACAGTCAAGATACGTTTATTTATTTGAGTTAATTTTTTTTATATTATTAGATCCGATTATTATCAGCTGCGACAACACCGATCAAGTTTTCGTGACAGAAAATAGCACCCGAATTGTAACCTCGAACACGTCGGACAAGTGCAGATTTGTGATTCCAAGGGTAATTTAATTTAAAACTTTTAGGCAAATTTTAAAATTTTTGGATAAAATTTGAAACTTTTGGCTAAAATTTCAAACGTTTTGGTAAAATTTTTGGATAAAATTTAAAACTTTTGGGTAAAATTTTAAAAGTATGGTAAAATTTCAGAAGTTTCAGTAAAATTTAAAAAGTTTCGGTAAAATGTAAAAAGTTTCGGTAAAATTTAAAAAGTTTTGTAAAATTTAAGAAGTTTCGGTAAAATTTAAAAAGTTTTGGTAAAATTTAAAACTTTTGAGTAAAAGTTAGAACTTTTGGATAAAATTTAATTTGGATAAACAGACTGTGTACAACTTTCCTTAAAATTTTAAATGTCGGGTTTACTAATTTGAATTCGGGAATTTTTAGTGCATTAGGAAAAAATTTCTAAAATTGCCCTAAAAATTCAGGTCATCTTGAAATTGTTTAATTTAATCTCTTATTCCAGGAGCCTGGAGTTTGTCAAATGCAACTTGATTTTGCAGTTTTTGAGCTTGGAGAAGCGGATTCAACCGGAGATTGCGTGGGGGATTTGATGACGATTGTTGGATCGAAAACTGTGAACTCGCTCACCGTTTGTGGCAATTTAACTGGCCAACATAGTATAAATTAATAATAATTTAAATTTATGTGATGTCATTATTGTTTTTCATCTTGAGTGTACAAATATACTTTCAAAAAATACTTTTCGTATTTGTGTGTACATTTTCAGTGTATCTCGACTTCGGCGATTCCGACAAAATCGATGTCACGATCCAAGGCAAAACTACAACTGTGGTGTACGAAATTGTGACGACGCAACTCAAGTGCAATAATCCGAATAGAGGTTGGTCATGGATTTGAATTTATAATTAAACACATTTTACTCAAAAACATCGTCAAATTTTATCCAAAAAGTTTAAATTTCACCCTTACATTTTACCCAAATTTGTATAAATTTTACCCAGAAGCTGTACATTTTTCAAAAAAGTTTTAAATTTTACACAAATGTATTAAGTTTTACCTAAAAGTATTAAATTTTATCCAAAAGTATTAGATTTTACCTAAATGTTTTAAATTTTACCGAATTGTTTAAAAATTTGCCCAAAAGTTTTAAATTTTGCATAAAAGTTTTAAATTTTTAAGAAAATTATTTAACTATACTTTTTACTCAGCTCCAGCCCATTGCCTTCAGTACTTCAAAGCGGAGAAGGGCATCGTCAAAAGCTTTAATTTCCCCCGTCAGCAGCTGAACGACCAAAAGTACTCGGTGTGTGTCGAGCCTTGGAGTGGCACTCAAGCTATTCAGGTCAGGAGTTAATTATTATTTCCCTTTGAAAATACCTAATATGCAAATTCTCAGGCATGATAGAAATACCTAGAATGGCTTTCCCAAATAATTAAAAGTGAATTAATTGAAAATATCGATTTATAAAATTAATTAAAAATCTTTTTAATCATTCCCATAATACATGCATAATACTAAATGTAGTGGAAGGCATGCAAAGACTCCTCCGCAGAGCCGTTCTTCATTTCGGGGAACATCGGGAAAGGGAAATCCAACTTATTGGGAGCAGCAGGAGCAGTCACAGGAAATCAATGCTTGGCGGATTTTGTGCAAATCTTCGGTGAGAATCGAATGTGCGGGAGCAGTTTTGCCCAAATGACGAGTAAGCACGCGATTTGATCTATAATTATTAAGTGGACATATTAGTAATACATTACCATTAACAAATACTTTTGAACCCTCAAATGTTCCTCGGAATAAAATTCTGATTTAATTACTTTACAGGCAATTAATTAAAATAAAAGTGTAATTAATTAATTTACAATCCAGGATCCATTTAGTTAATTTAGAATTTATTGATAAATGGAAATTCAGGCTCGGCCAAGCCCTTCATGCTCCACGTGAATTTCGACGCGAGCGAACTCCCGCTGTTCCCCTTCCCGCCCGTCATTTCCATGCCGGTCTACAATCGTCTGGACTCGAATATTAATGGGAATTTTGGTCCTCCCGGGACCGGAAGCGGCACGGGTCCTTGTCCAGACATGTCTGCCGTCGGACTCGTCTGCACTCCCCCGCCCATCCCCTGCGATGCGAATGAGTTGGGGAATCGTCGGGGGAAGGAGACCACAATTTGCACTTGCACGGCTGCGGGTCACAACTCCGACGCCATGAATACTGGATTTTGCCTGGAATTCTTGCAGATTTAATTAGAGGATTTTTTTTTAAATTTTAAACTAAATTTCCTCCTCGCTTTTATTATCACACGCAATTTTAAAAACAATGGTCAATTCATTCTAATTCGTTAATAGTGGATTGATCCATAATAATTTAGTCAGATAATAATTATTACAGAGTAGAATTGATTTCCTGACAAGAATTGATTATTGTGGAGGACGCTGTAATAAATTAAACTACTATAATTAAAAATTAAATGTTAAAGTAAAATTTCAGGACTTTTCTGGAATATTCGGATTCATGCAAAATGCATGATGTGTGCACAATAAATAAAGGAAAAATTAAAATGATCTGAATCGCTTATACTCACATCACACACTGGAACTTTTTTTTTATTATGTAAATCTAAATATTATTTCGTTTTTACTATTTTGACGACGATCCGCAGATTTTAATTAATCTAATAATAATTTATATATAGTCAATTAAAATTCGAAGATATATATAATTCTTTAAATTAAATACAATTTACATACAAGTGCAATTTAGTTTAGTTTGACTTTGTTGTTGTTGTTGCTGTTATTGTTGTTTACTTCGTAGAAACTCTAGTGTTTCTATTCCATGAAAAATTAGAGCCGTAGCTCTTCGTCTTAGGTTTCTTATCCACGGGCTCTTCAACAAACCAAGGCCAGCCGTTCTTGTTACAGAATTCCTGGGCTTCTTCCTTCGTTTCGAAATCCAGGTTCAGGTTGGACAGGGGATCACCACTGTAGGCGGGAAAATATTCAATTTAATTATCAATTATTTAATCAAAATGATAATAAAAATGATTAAAACTGTCTGCTGGGAATTTTAATTTTCCTTTCTTTATTTTTCTGCCCATCAAGGTCAAATGTAAAAAAAAGAATAAAAAGGAAAATATTGTAGAATTTAATTAGACGGGAATGAAACTAGAATGAATGGAAAAATAGATAAAGGACAAAAATAAAGATAATATTGAAAATAAAAAAAACTATGAAAAAAGGAAAAAAGAAATGAATTATTTGAATTTTAGCTTACGAAGATGACCAGCCCATCAAAGGATTTTCCCATCGTTCCCTCGTCTCAAATTCCATCCTCCACCGCTTGATATTATTCGTTCCAGACTGCATGGCACTCTTCGCCGGCTTGAAAATCCTCACTCGACGAGACTTGACGTGCTCTTCCGGGACGCCCGTCACGGGAGTAAGATCCACCTATATAGGATAAACAGTTTTAGAATTTAGATAAAATAAAATTATAAATTATTTGATAATAACAAATGAAATATACGCTCTTCTCTCATTCAATTTCATTCAAATATTTTATTTTTTAAATTTATTATCTCATTATTAACAGATTTTTTTTTAAGATTAATTAATTTTAAGATGAAATAATTATATATAATGAATCAGGGCATCAACTTTAATAGGTCAAATTTAATTACTTCGGGATTTTAATTTTTAATTCATTCTTTTTTTTAAAAAAATGTTAAAAAATCTTTACCTTGGCATCCACAGTAATGTACTTCCGAAGCTCCCGCTCATGTTCCAATTCCTCCGGAGGGGTATAAACTTCTTTGCGGGACTTGATACGAGCCTCGTTGATGGTGATCATTTTCTTAGGGTCGGGGGTTGTGGAAGGTCGAAGGTTCGGAGCGCTCAGGCTTAATGCCCGTCTGCGGACAAATTCCATAAAAATAAAAGAGAAAATTAATTTTTTGTTAAATAATATTTAATACTTCAAAATACTGAAATTTAAATAATAAAGTCGAAAATACTAATTTAATTAAATACATATTTAATAAATAATAATAAATAAATTGTAGTACAAATATTAAATAAATAATAATAAATAAATTGTAGTACAAGAATTAAATAAATAATTATAAAATTTGAATAAAAATATTAAATAATAATAAAATTTGAATAAAAATATTAAATAATAATAAATTGTAAATTGTATTAAAAATAGTACATTAATAACAATTCTAAACAAAAATAAATTACAAATATTCACAATATTTTAAGACTTACGCAGGCATATAAAAGCCCCTAAAAGCCCGGAAACCTTCCCGAAGGATCGCCTGATGTCCAGCCATTGACCTATGAACTCTGACCTTTTTCTCGAAAAAATCCTGGCCGAGAAGGTGCTAAATATTTTAAAGAATTATAATAATTTAAAGCGAATTTCGGATTCAGATTTCCTGCCGTTCTATTTCTATTTTCTATCAAGTCTCAATTCCAATTTTCAAATTTTCCCACTCTCGAAATTCAGGTCCTCATCCCTGCAGCATCAGTTCGCGCGGATTTCAACAGATGGAAATGGAATCCCGATGGATTATTTTGGGTTCCCAACTGGAAAATTGCAAACCGCCAACGCCAAGCCAACCTTCTCAAGATTTCATGGTCAATGTCAACATTATGTACGGCATGGCTTAAAGCTATGGGCTTCTTTTGCATTACTTACTTTACAATACATAAATAAATCCACAAGGTCGCAAATCAAATAAAAGTGCATCCAGGGGATAATTCTATATTTATATATTGGGAATGAATTCAGGCTTTAGGGAGGGCAATTCAATTAGAACGTCAGTTGGAAATTAACGGATTTATGTTCATAGTTCATATGGAATTTGTTGAGGAAAATACTGAAAATTATGAATTGAAAAATCATTTTTAAGTCGCTTTAGTTTCTTCTTTTGGGGGGAATAATATAAATTGTAAATTAAAAAAAAAGTTTTTATGTAATTTGTTGTAGTAATATTGTACCTTAATTAATTTCTTGTAAAATAATAATATAATTTTATTTATTATTACATTTATTATTTAGTTATAATTAAATAATGAATTTTAAATTAATTTCTTTTATTATTTATTCTCGATTTTCTTTTTTTAATATTTATTCTTAATTTTCGTTCTTTTATTTATTAATAATTTCTTTAATTTATTATTTATTCTAAATTTTCTTTCTTTTATTGATTATTCTTAATTTTCTTTCTTTTATTGATTATTCTAAATTTTCTTTCTTTTATTATTTATTCTTAATTTTCTTTCATTTATTTCTTTTTTATTTATCATTAATTTCTTTCTTTTATTTCGTTTTTATTTGTTATTAATTTCTTTTTTTTTATTTCTTTTTTATTTATTATTAATTTCTTTTTTTTATTTCTTTTTTATTTATTATTAATTTCTTTTTTTCATTTCTTTTTTATTTATTATTAATTTCTTTCTTTTCTTTTTTTTTTATTTATTATTTATTTCTTTTACTTGTTTTTTGTTTTCTTCTTTTATTTGTTTTTTATTTATTTCTTTTATTTGTTTTTTATTTTTTTATTTATTATTAATTTTTTTTGTATTTATTCTTGATAAATACCTTGCAGTATATTAATCTTGATTAATCTTGATCAAATATCTTTTGTTCCTGCAGATAATATT
>JAQGAK010002189.1:0-22372 GCA_034696945.1 Lipothrix lubbocki
CAAAGTTGTCCGAAATATCTGTAATTTAGCAACGTATACAAATTCAATGTAAAGGCTGAAAACAATAAAATAATTATTTATTTTAATCTCCCTTTTGACCTTTGACTGACAGGTGATCGATGGTCTGACAACAGTCATTGTCATTGAAAATACTGATACCGGCGCCAATGACAAGCCCGTCCAACCCGTTATCGTTGACTCCTGCACCGTCCAGAAGCTCGAAAAGCCCTATGACTTGCCCTTGAACTAACTGTATTTTCAATATTTAAATCCACACACAAAATAAAATCTTGATTTAAGTATTACATTTATTGTATTAAATTATACTATGTGTAATATATTGTTGAGTTTTTTATGAAATCATTAATAAAGTAATTGCTACTAATTTGTACACAGTGTTTTTTAAATTATTATTTAATTTTTCCTTACAGATAAAAATCAGGAAAATACAGATGAAGTCAAAATTAAATGAAAACCAACAAAATAAACTGGATTAAAATTTATTTTTTAATTGTATTAATAGAAATTGAATTGAAAATGAAAGAAAAACATTTAAAAAAATGCGTTCATAACAAATAAACACCATTGAAAATAAAGAAAAATAAATTCAAAAAATAATTCCAAAAATTGCAAATAAATGAGATTTAAATTAAAAATGGCAAGAAATACAGAAAAATTTGAAATTCCATAATAAATTATTACAAAATATTTCTTAGCAAATGCAAAATAAAAATGTTTAAACATTTCTGAGCAAATTGACATATTATATGCAGAATTTCCATTAAAAATAAATAGCTTAATAAAATTAGTAATTATAATTATACAGTGCCATGGATTTCAGAATAAAAATAACCACTTGACCCTTGAATGTCTCCCAGCCTTGAAGATAAAATAAATTATTACACGAAACGAAAGTGAATATATTATATATATAAATATATATATATGCGATTATTTTCGCCATATTTAATTTGCCATGTATAAATCCCGTGTAATTTATAATCAGTCTACATATTACATATACGTATGAAGTGCACTAATATGGCCTACAAACAAAATCATCAATAATAATAATAATTATTGTTATCAGTTATCACACATTGAATTAAGTAAATACGTATTTTGTAAGTATAAAAACACTGTTTATCAAAATATTAATATTCTATAAATGCATATATAATTATATGGAGCAAATACAAAAGTTTGTGCGTCAACGATTCATTATTGGAAACATTTCGAAATTCCAAATTCCAACTGACGATTGATATGAGATAACAAAATATATTGTAGATTTAACAGATAATTTCCCACAGAGGGAAATAAAGTCCCAAATATAGAACATAGAAAAGATTATTAGAATTCACATATAAAAATGTACTTTTAAACATATCGAGGGCGAAATATCAAAAAGTACCTATTTCTGTGTTGAAGGTATAGAAATTGGTACTTTGGGATCCTTAGCCGACGATATTATAAAAATCGTAATCATAATAAATGCAATACACATGTGGGTTCGAAATCCCATGAAAAAGATGATTTTGGCGAAGTATCCAAAAGTACCATTTTCAACATTGAAGGGATAGAAATTGGTACTTTGGGATCCTTCACCTGACGATATAGTTAAAAATAAAAAGACAAGGAAATTAATCTCAAAATTAAGGTTTTTATAGAAGGATTCGTGCGACAATGTTAATAATAAACAGAATAGTAAATAAAATTATTCAAAGAAAGATTAAATGCAAAATACAATATTCAAAGAAAGATTAAATGCAAAATACAATATTCAAAGAAAGATTAAAGATTAAATGCAAAATACAATATTCAAAGAAAGATTAAAGATTAAATGCAAAATACAATATTCAAATTTGAACTTCCCTCCACAACCTTCACGTCAGCCATTTTGAATACAATACAATAGTGACTATATATTTAATTAAATTTCTAAAAACAATTTAATTAATTAATTTAATTAATTCGCTATTAACAACATTCAAGGTAGAGTCAATGGATTTTTCCTTTGGATTGTCCTCATCATTGGAATTCTGCTGCATGCTTTGGACGTCAAATCGGTGGAATAATTTTAAATGCGTTAGGTAGAAGCTCAGCGTGGTGAAAATCTTCGGACAGAGTTCGCACTGAATGTAATCGTTATCGCCCAGTTGAGTCACATCGTCATCGCAAATTACTTCGTCGTCGTCATCATCTCCGTCTGCATCGACATTCCCATTTACATCTCGTTCCGCTGGAATTGTCGTCCCATCATTTGCATCTTCATCGAAAATTGCATCGGCAATATTAAATCTCGAACTGGGTACAGAAATCCTTGAATCGGCTGTAGAAATTTCAGAATCGGCTGTAGAATTCCTCGAATCCCCTACAGAAATTCTTGAATCGGCAGCACCAAATCTTAAATTGACTACAGAAACTCTTCCGGCCATTTTAGACTTCGCATGGCCAGAGCTGCGATGATTTCCCGCCGGTGGCGCTGCTGCTGCTGGTGGTTGTATGGGCAAATTAAATTCCTGGCATATTTCCTCATTAAAATGCATCCTTCGCACGTGACACTTGAGTCCGGCCGGACTTTTACAAACTTTCGAGCAATATTTGCAGACGAATTTCCGCGTGTGCGTTTCTAAATGTACACGATACGCCGTAGGGTCTGTAAAGCTGGTTTGACAGACTAGGCAGACGTATTCCGGGAGATCCGGTATGGCGGGAAATATTGAAAGTTCAACTACATCATAGGAATTTGGACTCTTTGATGCGATTGGTGACTTTCTAACATAGCGATTCTGGAACGTTTTCGGACTGGTCGATGCAATTGGTGGAGTTATTGCCTGACGATTCTGGAACGTTTTCGGGCTGGTCGATGCAATTGGTGGAGTTATTGTCTGGCGGTTCTGGTAAGTTTTCGGGCTGATCGATGCCATCGGTGGATTTGTTGCTCGAACTGACATCGAACTTGGAGGTCCCATCGGCGGAGTTATTGCAGCTCGATTCGATGAGACATTCGGACTGGGCGGTCCTATTGGTGGTGTCAGCGTGGTTGTAACGGGGGTAGTTGTTATCACCGATGTGGTTCCCTGGGAGCGATGCGTGGGAACTCCAGGAGATGTCGTGGGGATTTCTAGCGTCGACAAGACCGATGCATCTGGAGAATTTTGTGAATTCAAATTTTCCGATACCAAATTAAGAACCAAGTCTTCCAATGCAGATTGATAATTCAACTTTTCCGGTGCAGAATTCAAACTTTCGGATGCAGGACTCAAATTTTCCGATGCAGAATTAACCATCAAATTTTCCGATGGAATCGATGCAGCAGCTGGAGATACAACTGCCGACACAAATGCTGCAGCTTGTGAAGAAGAAATTGTGGTATAATTTGGCATCGCCCGATCATTTTGAGTTCCTGGCGAAGTCGATCCTGAATGTTCGAAAACAATTTCACAGTCATCTCCAGCATTTCCCGATGGAATAGCATCGGAAGATTCTGATATCTGAACATTTTCTTGATCTTCCGTAGTTTCTTCTCGACTTTCTCCCGAATTATTGTCCTCGTTGTTTTTATTCTTCTCCGAATCCTCCAGTTCTCGCATCAGGCCGAGCAGGTAGGTCTCGCCGAAAATGCAGCTTTTGGAATGCTCCTGTAAAGAAGGTTTGGTGAGAAATTTCTGGAAACATTTCGTGCAGGTGTAGCGAGGTACATGGGGACTCGATTCCTCGGCGGGACGATATTCTAAAGTTACTTGTGGCGTCGGTTCTGTAATTATTCTACCATCATCGTGGATCTCTTCTTGAGTTTCGGTAACAGTAGAAATAAGACCAGTCACAGGATCCAACAGGAATTGATCGCTTGTTGTAGAAACGATTTCTAAATTAACGGGCGGGATATTTGAGTTTTGTAAACTTCTGGAATTTTCAGATTCTTGCTGATTTTCCGTATCACCAGAAACTTGTGAACTTTGGGAATTTAGGAAAATTACGGAATTTCTAGATTCCTGTGGATTTTCGTGTGAATAAATTCGGTTAATTTGCTGCTGTTGAGAATTTATTTGATTTCCTTGGTTTTGTTGGAGAAATTGTTGCTGTTGATAATTTACTTGATTTTCTTGACAATTTTGGGGAATTTGTTGCTGTTGATAATTAATTTGATAATTATTTTGAATAAATTGTTGCTGAGAATTTGGATGGTCCTGACTAGTTTGCAGAAATTGTTGCTCATAATTAATTTGCTGTTCATTCCGATTTTGCTGAAATTGCATTTGCATTCTGGCGCGTTGTTGGAGCATTAAATTTTGATGGTGCTGCCGCAAATGGGCTTTAAATTTCTCATTAAAGACAGCTCTCCGCTGAATTTCCTGTCTAAGAAATATTTTTTGCTGAAGTTTGAAGTGCCTCGGATCAAAATTAACCTGCGGAGTAGGTCCAGAAATTTGATTTACATCATGACCCGTATTTTCATTATTACTAAGAAGATTCCGAAGAGTCCCCACACGATAAATTCGACCGCCATAGTTATTGTGGACATAATTTTGAAGCTGCTGGAGATTGCAATTGGCTGAGCTATTTCCATGCAATCTTTGAGAATTATTAATTACTGAGGCAGAAGAAGACAAAGAAGCAGAGGGTGCTGGAAATTCTTCCACGATCATGCAATCGTCGTCGACAATTTTTCTTGACAGTTCCAAATTTGCTTGATGAACGTGATCTTGAATTAAAATCTGGATTTCATCAATCGTCGAAATAATTTGCTGTCGATAAAACTCTGCGGAATCGGGAGGCGGCGGCGCGGATTCAGTGTTTTCGCAAATTATTGTTGTGTCGGAACTGTTGGATAACCTTCGGCGCTTGGGTTCTGGACTTCTTGTTGAAAAAATATTTTCATTGTAGGGGATTTCTGGTGAAGCTGAATTTTGATCACGAGTATGTTCGAAGATCGTTTCTGAAGTTTGAGGATTTTCTTCTTCTTCTAATTGATTTGCAATTTCTGAATTTTCTTCTGATTGATTTGCAATTTCAGAATTTTCTTCTAATTGATTTGCGATTTCTGAATTTTGGTGTAATTGATCTACAATTCCTGAATTTTTGTCTGATTGATTTGAAATTTGAGAATTTTTTTCTAATGGATCCACAATTACAGAATTGTTTTCAGAATCACGACCAACATTCGAATGAATTTGAGAAATAATTGACAAAAGATTGTCACTGCGAACAATTTTCAAGGAACTAGAATTGTTATTGTCAGAACATTCTGGTGACTCTGGATTTTCCTCATCAGAAAGACTTTCCAATGATAACGTTTCGTTTTGAGAATTTTCGGCTGGCGATTGAAAGTTTTCAGCTGGAGGATTTGCTCCCCTGACCGCTGGATTTTCGTTTTCTGAACTAGAATTTTGTGACTTTTTGGACAAATTGCCATTTGGAAGAACTTCTTCCTGTAGTTCCGACCCTTGATTAACATTTTCTTGTAGTTCCGACGGCCTTTGATCCTCGGGTGGATTTAGCACATTGGATTTTTCCTCATCAACCGATTCTACGGAAGGCACTTTTTCTAATTTCTGGTCAGCACTGCCGGATTCGTCGGAGTGAATTTTGCTATGTAAAAAAGTAACAATAATTATTTAATTTGAATTAAAAATCAAATCAATTACAATTACTAAAATAAACTTCACTTTACCTCAAAATATCTATTCCTAGTGAGTTAGCACGCTCTAGATGCTCTGTTTTTTCATGCCTAACCAAGCTAGGTAAGTCTTCCAATATTTCATCACAGTAACGGCAAATGAAAAAGGCTGAGCACACTTCAGGACTTGACAGATCTTCGAAATCTTCATCCATTGAACACTGGAAATACAAATTACAAAAATTGATACAAAATTGATAAAAATTAATACAAAAATTAATACAAAAATTAATACAAAAATTAATACAAAATAAATACAAAAATTAATACAAAAATTAATACAAAATAAATACAAAAATTAATAAAAAATTAATACAAAAATTAATACAAAATAAATACAAAAATTAATACAAAATAAATGCAAATGAAACATACGTATTAAATTGACTATTCAACATCATTTAATTAACTGCATAAATTGAACTTACGTGTGGAAATACTTGAACCGACGCCGCACTTTCATGATTCTTCAACGCTTTCTCCCAAAAACCCGGCGGGCAAGGTTCCGCATCCACTGCCATGGTAACTTCAGTGACCTCCGACCTCCTAACAATTTCGACGACTAGAATGAAATTCAATGAATTTATTTGAATTTGTCTGGAGTCTGGGCTGCTAAACTTCTATAGAAAAAAGACGCGCCGGTAAATCTAATAATAAACCACATGCCACGCCAACCTTCGAGAAATGCCGGTGACGTTGATTGTCCGTTTATTAAAGAAATGGTGAATGGAATTCTTGATGTATGTAAATAAATGCAAAATAAATATTTCTGTCATTCCCCAAGACTTCCACGAAATTGAATTAAAACAAAATTACACGTTTTGTACTTTACCAAACTATATATGTATATGAACAATTTCAATATGTCGTAGGCATTTTCATTTCTAATTTTTGTAATCGCTACAAATTAGAACTCGATATTTGAATGGCTCTTATGAATTTATTGCTGGAGAGCTTTGAAAGATGAATGTTGTTATGCTGTTGTTATGAATAAACCTTTTAATTTTTAAACAATGGCATAATTTATTAACAATAATAAAAATTGTTTACATTCAATAAAAACTACTCAATTTACATGACAACAGTTATTTCAGTCATTCACATTAGTTTAAGAACCTCTTGTTTTTTGAAAAAATGAATAATGAAGAAAATATTAAATTGTTTTAGTGGTAGTAAAAATATGTCATTATTAATTATAATATATCAATATCATAATATAATTTAAATAAAAATGTATAATAATAATAATTATAGATTATAATACATTACGAATAAAAAAAACATTTGGCAATTGAAAGTCTTTTGGAAGATATTTGAACGGTCATTGCTGTACTCGGCCTTTGACCTGACTTTGAACTTGGGATGACGATTTCAAGTTAAGTTAAGGAACAAAGACATTAAGCGATATTAATAATAAGTGCACTATAGCTGATGAAATGTTAAGAAGAATGATTTTAGGCATCCAGTTATTTAGCCAAAACGGGCTTCGGTATATGAGCCAAAATTTCCGGAAGTTCCTCTTCCTGCTTGTAAGTCTTGGTGAAGTCAAAATAATCATTAATGTAAGCGCAAACTTCTCGGACATTCATCAAATCGATACCCTCCAGATCCATGAACCAATTCTGGAGATCATGTCGACCTTGACTGACGGCAGCGATGATGAGGCAAGCTATGGTACAGAATTTCAGTTGTAATTATTGTTAATATAATTCCGAACAATATTCGATATATAATATTTTATTAACAATTATTACTATATAATTACTCAATTAACATTATGTATGTATTTACCAATGGCAATCTGATGAGGAGGGAACAAAAACACAGCATCGGTTCGCAAACTGTCGTTGACGATCGTCCAAGCGGTAGTCAGGAGCCGATTTCTGAAATTACTGTCGAATTCGCATGGCAAACATTCCAGATAAGGGAGCAAAGTTCGGTACGGATGGTAAACAATTAAAGAAAATTCCAGGCTCTCTGCCAAGTAAAATTCACAATTGAGGATATCCAGGCCCCTGTAGGGAAAATGTCTCTGGAAATATTCTTTGAACCGGTCTTGTACTTCGAAATCCAATAATCACAAAAAATTATCACAAAATTGATAACTGTAATCATCATCAAAATATTGCAGTAATTATCACAATAATGATCATCAAGATTATCCTAATCATGATCACCAAAATTATCATCACAATGATCACAGTGAGGATCACCAAAGTGATCGCAAAGAAACGATATCGCTTTGTTAATCATAATTTTGGAAATTAATTGTAAATTAATTCTTTCTAAATTTTGCTATCATTTCAAAGTTCAATGGTAGATCATAACAACCTATTAAGGAACATGTGTTTATGAGAAAGCCCATGGAAATATTCTCAAATTGATCAATCTTGGACGCCAGGTAAATCGCTGTGGGACAAAGGAGCATCGGATCAATTGCTTGAAAAGAATTCCGCATATAAAATCTCTTCATGTAAACTGTGGCCGTGGAAATGACTTGCTGCTTCATTTTCAACTGAATGCCCAGCTGTTGAATGTCTATATGGTAAAGGGGTAAAAATATGCCAGTTTTATGATTATTATTGATCATCCTGTCCTTGTGCGCTAAGCTGTCTGCCATCTTTTTTCATCTAATGGCTTATAGTAGGTTGATACCATTAAATTGCTGAATTTATGTTTGTTGGTTCGTTTAGTTGATGAATTTGGGATAATTGGTGGAATAATTTAAATAATTAATAATTTAATTAATTACTTACAATCGCAAAAGAAAATTAGGATTTTTTGATGTTGAGCCTCATGGGATGGTTCCAGAATCTTGTGGGCCAAGTAACGTTTCAGAATTATTTCCTCCCGGTCCAGGATCCATTCTTTGCTGTTCAAATGGACATGATTAATAATTTTAATTAGCAATATTTAATTAACATTACTTATACATTTACAATCAAATTCCAGGTTGGTTTTAAGGATCTTACTGAAATTAAACTATTATTTTGATTATTTTCTTTACCAATGAGAACTTTTCCAAAAGTTTCCAGCCATTTCGATTGAGCTGCTCAGGGGCAAAATGAGAACTTCGTGTTTTAATGAGATTTTAATGCACGGTCAACAATGTAAATAGTACATGGTAGGAAATCTTGGAGACAATATATTCTGCAATTCAATATACTAGTATAGAATTTTTAATTCTATTAATTAAGAAATAATTAATTATTCTATTTTAGAAACTAAATAAGTATAAGCTTCTCATGGCAGTGTGAATGAATTTACAATATTACAAATTAATTGTAGTATATAAAAATAATACTTATATTATTTAATATAAGAGACTGGTTTAAAATATATTTCTCTTAAAATCTGTGTCTTCAAAAAATTAATATTTGTAAATTTGTAATTCTCAGGTGGTTGCAGCAGCATTTTTTCAAGCTTTGGTGAAAACATCATTAATGACAAGTATATCGCAAGTATTGCATGATATGCAAAAATTAATACTTCTGAAACTAAATAACAGAAAATCAGCATTAACCTAGGATTTTTGCATGGCCTTGGACTTGGACTGAGTAAATTCCGGCAGAAGTTTTTGTTTTTATACATTCTGACTCTGACCATATAACTTCCAGCTCGTGATGCTTTAAAAAACTTTACAAATGAAATGACTGATTGATAAGTTTGCTGCAAGTTAATAACTTGGATGCATTATTATGTAATGGGAATGGGAATGCTAAGCCCAATTTAGCAAAAAGAAACGGTCATGATTTCTTCTGATGTATAAGGCTGGGACCATTTCGCGTTTTATTTGCTCCAAAATCTTCCAAATAGGTGGGCAAAGTTTTCCTTTGTCCGCCTGGAATTCCAGTTGATTCGGCTAAAATTCCTATTTTTTTAAATCTGTCTGCCCCAATTTTATTTTCAATGATTTTCAACAGTGTTTAAGGTTACAATGTGGATGAAAATCATCAATAAAAATTTATTTGTGGTAAATATTGTCGGAACCTCAAATTTGCCTCCATTTCGCTAACAGCAAAAATTACTTCGGTTTTTGAATGTTCTAGTGTCCATAAAATTTATGACAATTGGCCCACCTGCAAATATCTAAGCGTTCTTAATTTAGCATGTCGTTTTTTCGCAGAGCTCCTGCCTTTTTAATGTAACTTGCAAACTTGCTGCTGTTATAGCCGTCACATTTTTCCACATTTTCAAATAGATTATAGGCGAAAGTATTCCTCATAACATGGAAATATTCTTCACGACGATCAATATTTAATAATCAAAATTTCAAAAAAGTCTTAAAGAGTACCAAAACCGAGACACCACTAATTTTTATTCCAACGAAACGACGTCGTGAAGATTCTTCCAAATTAGCGATTATATGTCTTTCCCTGTTTTTTCAGTGCTTCAGGTTATAAAATGGGTGAGAATCTTCCAAAACATTATTGTGCAAAAATTGTAAGTTTTTATTTAAAAACTTGGTATGTATTTTCGGAACCTTAAATTTTTCTCAACCTCATTAATGTCTGTTTGATTTCGCATATTTCAGAATTTGTTTTTTTCTGGACATTTAACTGCTTTTGCGACTTTCAACAAAAATATTTTCAGTTTTGTAATGTTCATATCATTCAAGTGTATAGTAATAACATTATTTTTTATTATTACAATAATTGACACATCTCTATATATCATGTTTCCTGATAAGCGTTCCTAATGTATTCGCATTTTTCAAGCACTCCCAGCCTTACTGATGTAACTTTGCTGTTAGCGGTACACATGTTTCCTCAGCTTCTTTGAAATATCTTATAGGCGACAATATTTTTACACTTTAATGTTCTCTTTATATTGCCTATGGATATTTCTCTGTGTGGATGTTGAAGAATTACCATGGGAAGCAATGGGAAGTTGCTTTTGAATAATTGTGCAATTACAATGTCATCCTAATGGGATTTAGCCAGTGGCTAAGTGTAAAAACACCAAATGTTAGGCTCCATAATCTCATAATCCTTATGCATATGCATACATGTATATACCTTTTACAAGGTTGAATAAGTGAGAGAGGTAAGTTACTTTTTAATGGTCGAATTATACGAATTAAGTCAGATAATACATTTAAGCAGTTATACATATATTATTGTATACGGACAATTTCATTTGAAGATAAATACACTTTGCTGCTCAACTTCTCAAGGCTTCACTGGCTCCAACATTAAAGCATCTTCGACAAGTTTTTAGTTGTATTTCGATATATGTACTTGACTTTGGCATACAGCTCGATGAAGTATAGTTTAATAAGTTCGCTATGTATGTATATGTGAATTCAATATGATTCAATAACTCAAGAAGCCTCTACAATACTTCAAAGCTCTGTGGCTGTTTATTGTATGCGAATTTGTTAAAGCAGCGTTGTTATTTAATGAAAAAGGATGAAGTAATGCAAGTTTTTATGATTCCGCTTTACCTTCGCAAACCTTCCAAATGGGGCAAGTTGGACCGATTGTCTGGGAGAATTTTTTTTGTCCAAGTAGTTTTCCATATGGATATTATTTTTATTCACATTTACGATTTGTTATTATGTATTTTGTATGTACAGGAACGAGTTACAATTTTTTAGGTTTAAGGTATGTACTTTAGTCCATGATAGCGAGTGTGCATTGTGCCAATAGAGTATAAAATTACATTTTTATCAAGTTACCTTTGGGTTTTAATTTTTAATTCATTAAACTCACACAATTGTAAGGGGCGATTCTTTAATTACGTCAAAGCTAGAAAGGTGTTTTAAAATTTTGGCGTATCTGGCCACGTTCGTAAAAAATCGTCCCATACATCATAGAATGGCAAAATATATAGACAATTAATAAATATATAGTAAAATAAATAAATTAAAATAAATTAAAAAATTAAATTAAATAAATAGAAATATAAAATTAATTAATTAAGGAAATGCACAAAAAAAATATACAAAATTAAATAGGGAAATAAATAGACAACATGAATAAGGAAACAAATACAAAAATAAAAAGAAAATTAGGTCAATGTTATTCTTATATGAGTGATTTATCCTGTAGGTAGAGGTTTGAGGTATGAAAAATTCCGAAATTTTTGATGACGTAATTAAAGATTCGCCCTCTTTGGGAAGTTGCTGTGTGTGGAGTGTGGAAGCTATACGCAATTGTGGTTCTGAAGAGAAAAATGCGTAAGGTCATGTAAAAAATTATGCGTGCTTTTAAGTTATAAGCACATGTGTCCAAGTGTCTGTCTATTTTTTGCCAGTTTTTACACTGTAAAACAACTTAAGTGTAGACTTTTGTGGAGGCTTTGCTATAGGTGCTCATTTATTATTCCAGGTTTGACTCCGACTTTGGACATTGGCAATGAGGCGATGGTGATGCTTGTTGAATTTAATTTGTATGGAGAACATAAAGAATACTCAATAAGCCGCGGCTTAGTTAGACGTTCCAGTCATCGTCGAACGGTCCAAGGAGCGAGAGCTTGAGTGGCGAAGCTCTAATTCTGCTGGATAATTTTAATATTATCTCCATTTTATGATATATTATACTGTCATTTTCTTTAACTAATACTAGTGAATTTTAAAAATGTCTTCCAAGACATTCTATCTGTCGCTCGTCCTTCTCCTGGCCCTCTCGGAGATCGGTCAAGCAGCGAACATCCTTTTCTTCATTGGTGGAATTGCTAGTCACAGTCACCGAGTTTCCGTTCAGCCCCTGGCAAATAAATTAGCGGAGAAAGGTCATAAAGTTACGTTTTTCTCTCCGCTAGGCAATCCGACATCTCATCCCAGTATCCAGGATTTCTGTACAAAGGAACTCAAAGGCTTCAATGATTATCTCTTGGAACAATTCGGGGTTGTCGGACTGAACCTCCGCTTAAAAACTAAATTCGCCAATGAGATTTTGACCGGAACGGCACTTTTTGATGGAAGTTACGCATCCTGCAGCTCTGTCCTCCAGAGCCCGGAACTCAAGCCATGGATTGCGAAGAACAAATTCGATCTGGTCGTCATTGATGGAGTGGTTAATGAATGTGCTTTCGGATTAGCACACATTTTCAAGGCTAAGACCGTCCTTTTCGGACCCATCAGCACCATCATGCCTTGGGATGCCGACGTCTTCGGATTCCCCACCGAAAGCTCTTGGGTTCCCACTATGGACAACAACTACGAGGGGGAGATGGGCTTCTACGAGCGATTCGTCAACTCCTGGACAAATCTCTACTGGGCCTGGAAATGGGAGACTTTCCACATGCCCCGAACGGATCAACTTGTTCGAGATTCCTTGAATATTCCCGACATGCCCCCGCTTATAGATATGGTGAAGAGCGCCGGAGTCTACTTGCTCAATCAGCATTATTCTGATCAATTTGCCAGATCTTACCCACCTTTCGTCGTTCAAGTCGGAGGAATGCACTTGCAGGAGGGAAGGAAACCTCTGCCACCTGTAAGAATTTTTTTACATTTATTTACCAAATGTTGTAGTATTTGTAGTTACTAATTTAATATTGGATTCGTTTTATTTGGAGACAAAACGTGACATTTCTAATTCAAAATTTAAATAATTGCATTAATTAATATTGTTAATAATATTTCTATATCTATTTTGTCCCCAGGACATGGAGAAATTCATTCAAGGCGCTGGTGATGAGGGTTTCGTCTACATCAGTTTCGGTAGCGTTGTCAAGATTTCCACCGTACCAGCGGAATTCGTTCAGACATTCTTCAACGCCATCAAGAACACGAAACTGCGCTACCTCTGGAAATGGGAAGGCGATCTCCCAAATAATGTTCCAGAGAATGTCTTGTTCCAGAAATGGTTCCCCCAACAAGATATCTTGGGTATGGGACTTGCGAGTTTTTTCATAATTTTTTACCATATAATTTGCATTCAGGGCACAGCAAATATTACAAAATCATGAGGGTGAAGAGCATGTAAAAACTTGTAATAATTCATTGTAATCAATGACTAATAATCGAACGTGCTGTAAATCCAGTTTTTGTTACTTTGTATACTATTTGCTTCCATCCAAATTATTATATAATTATTTCTTATTATTTTTACAGCCCACCCGAAAATCAAGGGCTACATCATGCAAGGAGGTCAAATCAGTGTGACTCAAGCGATCTGCAATGGCGTCCCCCTCATCGTTTTCCCTGTCAATGGGGATCAGGATTTGAGTGCCAAGCGTGTGAGACACATAAGAAACGGAATTGAAATGGAATTGGCAAATGTTACTTCTTCCAGCCTTCAACAAAACATTGAAAAACTGGTTTATGAATCGGGGTAAGAAAAAATCATTTTTCTTTTCTTTATTTTTGTTACTTAAATCTATTTTCCCTACTTATTATTACTTAATATTCAGACCGGTACTTCCCTCGTAAGATCACTTGCTGGATTCTTGAGAATTTTTGTTGATCGATCAATTTTGCATGTTGAAATATAATTTAAATTATATATTATATTATTTATTTATCCTTGCTCCAATAATTTTTTGGTTTTACTTTTTATTCCTTCAATGAAACTATTTCCTGGGGATTTTAAATCCCTCTTTTATGTTGTTCTTTATTTAGTTGTTTTTTATTTATTTATTTTTTAATTTCATTGACTTCACTCCTTTTTTGTTACACAGCTACTCCAAAGCAGCCAAGCAACAAGCTAAGGTTTGCAAGGATCGTCCAATGTCCGCCATTGACACGGCAGTTTATTGGGTCGAGCATGTCCTCCGTCAAGAAAATACTAATCACTTGAAACCTTTGAGCATGCACCAGAATTGGTTTATTTACCGATCCTTGGATGTATTTGGGGTCATTTTCCTAGCTTTATTCAATTTAGCAACAGCTGGACTAGTGGCTTTATACGTTCTCTACAGAATTTACAAATTCTTCAAGTGCTCAAGCGCTCAACCGAAAGCTAAAACGTCATAAATACATGGCGAGACATCAAAATTCCTATAGATAGATATTTTAACGTTTTTCCCTTCCAAATATTCTCAAACGGTATTCCTAATAAGAAAATGTATACATTTTAATATCTGATCCTCAAGTTGATCAAAAACTTCATTTTGCTTTAACATTTTGAATTTATTATTACACAGTTCGACTTTGTTTCGCTTTCTGCCCGTGATTTAGAAATAATAAACTTCTTTATCTCTATAATTTTAAATTTTTCTTTGAACGAACGTAGTTTTAATTTTACTAGAAGTCCAAGTTGTATTATTAATACTAAGAGACAAATAATTCCGTGTATTTTTAATTAAATTCAAAATCAGAGGTCGATGGTAGAATGGACATAATTCATCATCCGCTTTTTTAGAGATTAGCCAAAAATATATTGTTGTAAATTTTCAATTGTAATGAACAGCTTAAATGGTGAATACAAAAATACAAAATAAGTAATGATCTTATTATACTGATTTTCAAAATTGTTGTTACTATTTAAAATAAACCAATATAACTGTGCATTAATTAAGCTATGTACACACTAAAATTTTAACACTGTCAATATCTAGCAAACAACTAATTATTATTACAGAATTAGAATTCAAAGAACTTGTACATTTCTATCTGAAATAATACAAAATCCTTTTGTAATGGCTTTCCGATTAAACTTGATTGAATTACAATATTGTTGTTTCTTAACTCTATTTAATGCATTGTGTAAATTAAAATCGGGCAATTAATTTTAATTATTGAATTATATGTATATATATATTTATAATTTTTATTCATATATTTATTTATCGTTCGAAACTGATTTCATTCCTCGATTGTATTTCTTCGGTCGCCCGGGCTTTTTCGCCCTGTACCCGCTCTCCCTCCAGCTGGAGGTACTGCATCCAGTCCCAACAGGTTGACATAAGTAGGTTTCTTCATCATTTACAGGCTCACTGTAATTCACAATGACTTCACTGACACTCATTGGAGCAAAGTTTTCTTGATCATCCGAATAACTCGGGGGAACTTTCTGACACACGACGGTATCGTAGCTAGCGGTGACTAGCTGACAAGTCCCTAAATCCACACAATCTTCATAGCAAGGGGACGTTTTGGCTGTGAATTGCCTCAACGAATCTTGCTGTAACTGGACCGATACCATGGAAACATCTTCTTGGAAGTCTTTCAAATAAATCCGAGCGGGTTGCTCCGACAACAATTTCGATCCTTCAGGTGACTCCGCATCAAAGATTTGCTCAATCGGCGGAAGAGATAATTTCAATTCATGATGATGACCAGGACTCAACAGCTGATTCGGTTTGGTCCTAACAGTGATCAACTTAACTTTCCCAAGCTCATTAATCGTAGTTATAGCTCCCACTTCCGCGAAGACTAGCAGGCATTTCGATGGCTCATGATGGTTGATGCCTTCTTCAAGGAGTTTCGAAGTGGAATTGGCTGCAACAATTGCCGAAGCATAAACTACTTTCAATTTTCCAAAGTAATCCAGAATCTCTGGGGCAATGAAGTTCCCATTTGCGTCCGTAAACGAAAACGAACTGCACTGATCTGGAACTATTGACGTAGCTCTGCGAAATACTCGATCCAAAATATGCTTCTGTTGATAAATTTGCTCCTTGATCTCATCAGCTAAATCTTCTATAACGGGGTAATTCACATATTCGGATTTGAGGAGGTCCGTGTTTGGCAGTAGCGGGAGCTCAATTGTAAAATCCACGGGTTCGAATTGCTGCAAGGTAGGCAGGAGAATCGCCGATGGATGGGATTGGGACATTAAAGGATCCATATCATCCATGTATTGAGATCCTAGAAAATGGAAAGAAATTACGGTTATTTTTTTCACCTACCTTATCGGTGACCGATACCGGATACTGATACCATTATTAATTACGATTAATTAAGTAAGTATACCTGAATTTTACCTGAATTTTATTCGTTTTTATTGATTACCGACAAACAGCACAGTTGACAATTCGACAATATTGTTTGAACATGTGATACGATTTGTTTTTCTTTTGGTAAATCGGTAAAGTATGCACGTACATACTCGATTGGTACATAAAATCGACAGTAGGTGGCATAACAATTATGAAGTTTTCCGATGCGGAACAGAAAAAGGTGCTTTCGATTTTCATTCGGTCATTCTTTGACTTTGACGTTTTGACATTTTACTGGAAGATGATCAAGACCCAGAACCCAGAGCAATGAAAATTAAAAGAATTAGTTGTTATATGTAAATAATATATTTATTTCAGATTTTATTTTATTATTTCATTTTGCACAACATTCTGGTACTGATGATTGATAAACCCAATTCGATATTATAAAAGGGTATGGACAACTTTTTTCAGAATCTTGCAGAATTGCAGGAATATTATTCTCTGACTTTTCTGTAAAATAAATTGTACCTAAAAGGCAAAACAAAGACACTACGTTTTTAGCCTACGGCTATGCTTTAATAATTAACCCAATTATTGTATTAAATTCTTTGAAAGTCACATTTTTGCTAAAGTATACCAGAATTTAATTCATCCATTTTCAGTATAATGAGTTAGAACATGCAGTTTTATACTTTTTCCAATTTTAAAAACTACTTTATTTAAACTACTATTTTTCTACAAATATAATAACGCGTACGTCTAAAGATGTATGTACGTATTGAATGCATAAATACGTGAGGATTTTTTATTTAAAATAATAATTAATTTAGTTGTTCTAAACTCTTCAACTATTTTTGGCTTGAGGAGTGATCCTTTATGTATCACTCGCATTTCATTAAATAATTAACTTGGAGCATGGTCGGCATGTGTGAGAACATATAATTATTAAACTTTATTTATCGTTCATGACTGTCCGGTCAGCAATCCAGCAATTGACAGGAGAACGAACTTATGAGATAAGATAAAACCGGCGAGAGATTGCTGGAGTCTCGAGTCAGGGATTAAATATAAGTAGATACATGTATATAGCGTGTTGAAGTCAGTAATTTTTTTAATTCGATTTTTTTGGGCTCCTATAACATTTTTACTTAAGTGTGTGCAGCTGTGCATTCCAGCTCAGTACTAATAGACTTGTCCTTGAATAAAACTTTTTTTTACCGTCGAGTTATTCTTATCAACCACAAGTTTCATAATGTGAGTTAAATGCGTTTTTATTATAGTTATTTACTTAATACAAACTGGCACATTATACGTAGGTAAATATACTCGTCGATGATTTAATTAGTGTATTTCTATGCTATCTTCTTATGTCTAAAGGATGAGGCGATGGGTCTCTGCTATGTAAAACTAAACAATTTAAAATCTTCTGCAGTAGTTTCTCATATATCGGTGAGCATTAAAGCGTTTTAATATTACTCTTTTAAAACTTCAGCCATGACCACAATTAAGTTGTTGTCTTCGTCAGTATTTATCACAGTTATAGTCCTAATTGTTAGCAACAATGTAGAATTATCCTCCGGAGCGAAAATCCTCTCAATTCAGTTCATGTCCTCAAAAAGTCATTACATGACTTACGAGCCACTGCTGATGGCCCTCGCGGAGCGAGGTCATGAGGTCACAATTGCAAATGCCATCAAGAGCACCAAACCAGTGAAGAATGTCCGTCGGATCCAGACATTCGACTCTGTCGGAGCAATGTCCTCTGCTTCCCCCGTGATTTACCACAAGAAAGAGATTTCAACTTGGTTGACGGAGTTCCTCAATTGCCCCTACTTGGACTACTTCGAGACTTTTTACAGGACATGTGAGGAATCTTATAAATTAGAGGAGATTCAGAAGCTTCGGAAGGAAAAGTTCGACTTAATCGTATTTGCTCCGCTGTGGAACGACTGTGTTTACGGCCTCATTCATGAATTCAATACGACAACAATTCTGTACAACCAGATGGCCATCATGCATTGGGTGTCATCTTCATTCGGGACCCCATCTCTACCATCATTCATCCCGATGGTGTACTACAGCTTCCCGGATGACATGACCTTCCTTGAGAGAGTCGGAAACTTCATCGGAGTTGTGTACTTTAACTTGGTCAGATCTTATTTTTACGAGCCCAAAATGGAAGAGTTGTACCGGAAATATTTGTCCAATCCAAACATCCCGGGCATTCAAGAGATCCAGAAAAATGCCAGCTTGGCACTTGTCAACAGCAACCTGAATTTTGTCGGACCTCGACCGCTGACCCCGGATGTGATTGAAGTTGGTGGGCTGTATTTACGTGATGGCAAACCCTTACCCAAGGTTAATTTAATTTCAATTTTTTCTTTGTGCTGAAAATTTTAAAGAAATTTAAAATTAAAACCAGTAAATTTTTTTATAAAATGCTGAAATTAATTTGTTTTGATTTTTGTTATGAAACGATTTATTTTAAGCAATTAATAACAAATAATTCATATAGTTTCAAATTAATTCGTTTAATCCGTCGTAGGATCTCCAAGATTTCTGCGACGGAGCCGGTTCCGATGGGGTAATTGTGTTTACTCTCGGCTCAATCCTCGAGGCCAAGTCCATGCCGGTGAATATTCGAGATATTTTCGTTAACGTATTTTCCAAATTGAAGCAACGTGTAATTTGGAAATTCGAAGACACAATTCCAAACTTACCAGCAAATATTAAACTAAGCAACTGGCTTCCCCAACAAGATGTCTTACTTCATCCCAATACTCGACTGTTCATAACCCACGGAGGCCATGGTAGCACTTCCGAATCTCTGTTTGCAGGAGTTCCCATGGTGGGCATTCCCATGTTTGGAGAGCAACAATGGAACATTGAGCAAGCTGTCATCAAGGGCTACGCTGTTTCTCTTAATTTCCCGGAAATTACGGAGAAGTCTTTGGCGGATGCGATTAATGCTGTTTTATATGAACCAAAGTATAATGAAACGTATTTATTTAAAAAACCTAATAACTGTATTAACAAATTTATTATAATACTTATTAAAGTATTTACTTAAAAAATTTATTATACCACAATTCTGATTAAACATTAGGGTCTTATCACAAATTAGGTAACGTGAAATCATCGAATTTTTTTTGAACCGCAGATACTCCGAGAAAGCAACATTTGCCTCCCGATTGTACCGCGATCAGAAAGAGACTCCGCTAGAGCGCGCGGTCTACTGGATCGAATACGTTCTTCGCTACAACGGAGCGCCCCATCTTAAGTCTGTTTCGAGGGATTTAACCTTCTCCCAATATTACTCCTTGGACGTCGTCTCATTCCTAGTGGGCATAGCATTATTAATTTTATTGTTGATTCTCTTTACACTACGAAGCTTGTTTCGGTGTGTCTTCCGAATGAAAACACAGGGTAAAAATCGGCAATTATCTACGAACACGAAAAAGAGAAATTAGATATATACTGCTGTACATGCTTATAAGGTTCTGTTATTTGTTCAGTAATGTGTTCAAAATGGATTGTAGTATTAACAATCATACATTTTTGTATATCAATAATTACTCGGTACCGACGATTTAATTTGCGACATAATATTGATAACGATGATCGAACAAGGGCAAATACAGAGGGTGAAACTACATTAGGGAGACACTACCAAACGTGTTGGTAGCGCGTAGAGCTTTGATGCCATGCTACTTTGGATTTAGACGGAGCATAGACAGTATAGACATTTAAACAGTACTTTTCATGCGTTCACCGAGTTTCATTAAGATCTTGTAATAATAAGAGTCTCACACCCACATCCGAAGTTGAAGGAACTATCCGGGTAGTTTCCGAAGTAAAATATTCGGTTCGGGCAAAACCATGGCGCAAAGATATGGAATAGAAATTCAGTAAGTTGAGCTACAGTCCATGGTGCAGTTGGAAAAAATTGAGAAATACCGAAGCGGCCAATAATCCTACAGCAATCGAAAAGGAACCTTCTTAAACTACCCGAATCAACGCGTAATCAAAGTCGCTGACATTATGAACAGCCAGATCAACCCATGGACCAAAATTGCAATAGATAATTGTCTCAATACCTCGCTGACTACAATGCAATAAGAATATCCTAAAATATTACAAATGGAAACCTGAGGTACTAAATAGGGACCACCACCATTAACATTGGAGATATTTCTGCCATCAACTTCCAGCAACAGTAGCGTTAGCGTAAAAAAGACAACTAACTATAGCAGAAAATGGCGAAGATTACGTTTAAAATACTAATAAAATTCATAAACACCGTTTGTGTTTCAAAAATGCATGAATAAAAGTGTCCCCTTAATGGGATTTTACCCTATGTAGCGCACATGTCACAGAAATTTAGGAGCATCCGGAATGAAAGCAAATTAGAATTTCCTGTCATGGGATGTATCGACAATAATTATTATTACAAATACATACAGCAAAATAACTGCAATTATGGAAGTTATTTTGTTTTTCGGCCGTCAATTATGTCTTACTCTTGTAGAATAAAGAAATGAATCACCATTCCTTACATTTACGTTTTTTATCCCATTTGATAAAAATGTTGACATTGACATCCACAAAAATTTTATTCAATAAATCAAGTTTTTCAAGCTCAAACCAATCAACAATCAAAGGTCACCTAGCAAGCTTAACCTGGAGGTCAATAAGATGGGTATACGACGTAGGGTCGACATTAAGATTAATTCCAGCATATCGGTTGAAAACACTAGGAATAAACGAACATTCATTTACCTTAAAACCTTTCAAAAGTAGAAAATTCATCTGGATTTATAAATTAATGGCATTTATCGTCTGTTTAAACGGCTTTTACACCACATATTCCTTAGCTCAGAGATTTTCTCTGGTAAAGTTAAATGTCCCCCTGGCATTGCATGTGATGAAGACCATCGTTATCGTGCCGGGAGTCTTCGCCCAAGGCATTATTGCTTTGAGAACATCCGAGTTTTTTGCAGCAGTTAATTGTGTTAAGCTAACAATGGAATTCTTTACAAGTAAAATGTCATTTTTCAACAAATTTTTATTCACAAAAATTAATGAGGGAATTATTACCTCAAATTATTTTTAAAATAGAGCACAAAATCAGAAATAGAGGATGGTGGGAGAGCTGGGCGTCCATTTTCCCTTTACTCGGATTGGTGTCCTTGGCACTGGAAATGCCCATCATTACTGGAATCATCTTTCTAATTTTACCAAGGAACCCCATGTTCGTGACGTCCCTGTTACCTGAAATTTTACTAGAAAATTGGTTTATTTATTGTTTTGCCATGTTTTTTGAAATGCTAGTCGTATTTTCTGGCATAATTTCCATTCTGTTACTTATGGCGGAGGCATGGCCACATATTGTTGGAACGCTTCAGAATCTGGAAAGATTGAGGTAAATCAAATATTTTGAAATTGATAATAATAACCAGCAGATCCCCGCGCACTTCTCGCGCGTCCACCACTACTTGACACAAAACTGTTTTTCTCACGTTACAGACGTTACGGACATTTTTTGATGACACCAATTTTATAGTAGTAAATAGTAAATGAGATGATAATATAACAATAATAAATAAATAAAAAAAAAATTAATAAAAAATAATAATAAATTAATAAAAAATAATAATAAATTAATAAAAAATAATAATACATTAATACAAATTATAATAAATTAATAAAAAATAATAATAAATTAATAAAAAAATAATAATAAATAAATATATATAAAAAATAGTAATAAATAAATATATATAAAAAATAATAATACATAAATATATATAAAAAATAATAATAAATAAATATATATAAAAAATAATAATAAATATA
>JAQGAK010002190.1:0-22358 GCA_034696945.1 Lipothrix lubbocki
CGTTTTGAAAATATCGTGTACACGGACGTACACGGATGTACGGACGGACAAAGGTCATCCTACCAGGGACGTCTACGCCGCCCCTAAAAGCGGATAGTTTGCATCCAGTAGACCTGTTTAAACACAAAATTAATTTTTTCATCTTCTATACCCAGAAAATCTACCCCAGTCATTTAATTTTCTGTTAATTTGCGTTCATGATCATGAAAATAGTTTTGTTTGAAACTTCAAATTCGTGACACCCTTTTCTGAGACCTTTGGCACTCCTATTTAAATATATGGGCATTGTTGAAAAATGATTTTCGTAACGGGTCTACTTGGATGCAAACTATCCGTTTTTGGTATTTTTGAGGAGCTAAGAAAAAATTGGGTTCTAGACTTTCAGCATAAGTGTGAAATTACTGAATACATATGTACATGATATTTTGCCCTTACCCCCCCCCTTTTGACAATTTCTGGCTACGCGCCTGCTAGTATCCCCCTTTTAATATACTATCCACTGTTCACCATATCTTTTAACATACTGTCACCACATCTTTTTACATACTGTCCAGCATATTTTTTAACACACTGTCCAGCATATTTTTTAACACACTGTCCACTGCCTACCTTCATTTGCTAACCATACTCTCCACTGTCCACTTGCCTATGCTTACCATACTGTCAAACACCTAGTCTTTTAACAAATGGTTAACATGGGTAGGTGGACAGTGTACGGTATGGTTAACACATGAAGGTGGACAGTGAATAGTATGCTAAAAGATATGGTGGATAGTGAACAGTACGTTACAATATATAATGAACAGTGGTCAGTAAAATTTTGGCCTGATATCTAAATAACAGCCCCCCCGCATCTCCCCGTTTCAGGTAAAGTTAATGCATTCATTGATTTTGCTTGAAACCCGAAACAAAAGCATCATAGAAAACTTTTAAAAATTTTCTTGTGTAATTAAACTAATTAACATTGAAACGACGATCATCGTATACCATGCTTGAAATTGTAATACTGATGATTATTGTTAAGTCTCTTATAACTTTAGCATTTCATTTCTCAAGCTTTAACAAATTCGGTTGTTCGTGGTTACCACTATGTTGAATAGATTTTGATTTTTATTGAAAGTTAAAAATAGCATAATCCAAAAAGTTAAACTTTCAAATATTTTTTTTACTATTTACTGCACCAATAAAATACTGAGGCCGACCGGACGGACGACGTACTCCTTTCTTTGCTTTTACTAATTAACCGCGTAAGCCAAGAGAGTATGAAAAATACATAATAATCACGTAACCCGTAGGTGGAGAGATATAAAACTATGAATAAATAATAAATTATTTTTTTCCCGTTTGTAAACATTTTTGTATGTGTATTATTAATAAAGGTGAGGGTAAACACTTCGTAGAAAATATTAATAATTTATTTGGAATTATCTGAACAACGTTTCGAGTAACTGCTCAATTTGTTGCTAAACATTTGTGTATCAACTGCTTGTTATTTTGATCAATACTTGGTTCAAGAACCGTGTAACTCCGAAACCTAATGACTAACGTGCCTCAACTTTGAAGCCATCTAATACATATATGCCTTGGGACTATCTACACCAAGTTTCAGCAAAATCCGGAGAATTTTTTTAAATACCTGGGTACCTCCAAAAGAGTTTGACCGATTTGGCCCAATATCAAAATGTTTGGGGACTTTATATACCTTTCAGCAAAATTGGGGAAAATTTTTTGAAACACCCTAGTAACTCCAAAGCGGTTTGGCTGATTCGGCTCAACTTCGAACTCATCTAGGCACTATGCCTGGACAGTCCGTGTACCAAGTTACAGCAAAACCGGATGGCCCGTTTTGTATTATCGTGTCCACAGACTACAGACGTACAGAATTACAAACTTATAAAGGGGGGCTAGCGCTGCCCCTAAAAACGAAAACGCCATTCATGTAACCTTTGCCATTACCTATTAATTAATAATTATTTACCATCTATTTGTTTATTATAAAAATCTTGGATAATATTAAATCATAAGATTTCGGTTTTACATACCTACCATAACTCAGTTTGTTGCTGTTGAGACTTATTTAGTTCGTTGATTTATTTTGTTTCGAGCAAAACGCATCATGAAAAAGTTAACTTAAAAAAATCATCCCCTATTTCTTTACCATTAAAAGAACAATCCTGTATTGAAACGTACGATTGAACACTGAAAGTACGATCTTCGTCTGTTGACATTCCTTAAAATATAATGTATATTGTACTGTATTGCTTTATTGTCAAATCTACTCAGCGCAGGCACTGTTTTCCAGAGACAGACAGTATTTAAAAATATACTAAATATCTAATTACCTATATGTGAGAATAATCAGTTAATTATGTTACATAAATGACAATGTGGCATGTGGGTAAAATTGTTTGTAGTCACACTCTATTCTTAATTAACCATTTACATATTTCATGTTGGAAATCACTAAGTACGGGGAATTTATGGAAATAAGATTTTGGCCGACATCCGACATTTGTCGGACGAATTTAGCCGACATAGTCGGATCAAACAGGATTTTGGCCGACAATATCGGCTGGTTTTCAGCCGACAAATGAAAAAAACTAGATTTTATCCGACACGACGAAACTAGATTTTAGCCGACATTCGACATTGTCGGGTCCTTCATGATTTCAGCCGATAATGTCGGATGATTTCAGCCGACAATGTCTGCAAAACTAGATTTAAGCCGACATTGTCGGATGATTCTAGCAGACATTTGTCGGCTCAACTGGATTCTAGCCGACAAGCATATATGTTGGAATTTAGCCGACATCCGACAAATATCTAGATTCTAGCCGACATCCGACATTGTCGGACGATTTTATCCTACACATAAGTTGAGGGAGTTGGTCATGTCCAACACACAGGATCGAGATGCTAATATGCATATAACTATGTATGATATGTGGGCCTAAAGGATTTCTTACACAGAGTTCTCTTATATGGAGGTATCATAGCGAGAGTCCGGTGTATAAGGGAAGTTTTTATAAGGGAAAAGTTATATTAGAGCATTTCAGATGGCACCAAGGGGAATATAACTTGCCTATAAGGGATTTCTTGATTAAAATCCTGTTTGATCCGACAATGGCGGCTAAATTCGTCCGACAAATGTCGGATGTCGGCCAAAATCTTATTTCCGGAATTTATGAACATCTGTGGGAATTAGGTTCCAGATCTTACCACTGGTCCACTTGAATTACATAATTTTAATTAATTTCCCGGTATTTTTAGCACAAATATTGCGAAATCGCAAAGAAACTAAATTGTAGACGTGACTTTAGACTAAACAGCTTGCCAATTATTGTAAAATTTCTATCTTTAATAATTAAAATTAATTAATTTACTGAGAATCTTATAGTTGTTAGGCGCAATAACTACTCACTAATAATGAAATTCTAATATTATTAAATATGTAAATTATTTAATTACCTTTGGTTGAAGCTATAACACGTTATCTTGAAATCACTGTATAAGAAGAATTTTAAAAATATTATTTCTGATTTTTAAATGTTCTAAATGAAATGAATTTAATTTTTTAAAACTCTGGACCACGGGCTTTTTACGTAATTTCCGACACTATAGACCAATTAATTTAAATTATCGCACATGTGAAAACAGTAAGTATGTAAAAAATTTGTGTGTTCAACTATGTTGTCGAATTAATTCCGTACGTAAGGTGTGTGGTTTCGTTATTTTGTACGTGATTAAAGAATCTTCGTTAAATTCTGAGCAACTTATTGACCAAGGAGTTGATGAAGAGTAAAATGTAAGATGTAATGATGATGATGTTGATGATGAGAAAAAATCTTAAATGTTGTATTGATGAAGATAAGATGATGATGATTGTTGAAGTATGTTCACGACGGTTAATTATTAACTGTTTACTATATATAATACATGTACACCGTTTTGTTGTTGAGCACAAATTTTAGAGGGTAAAGATTTATTATTACTGCGGATTCTTATGTATTGTGAGTGTGTCTGCATCTTACGTATAGGAATATAAGTGTATCTCTTGTGAATTGAAGAAAGAGAGAAAACTGAACAGCAATCGACCGACTCCTCAGCCAGTTCAAGCAGGACTATTGAATACATTAAAGAGAACTCGCAACAGTCACGACTGCGACATAAAGCTGAGAGTAGAGGCGAGAGAAAGATAAAGTAATACTGTCTATAATTACTTATTCTTTTTTAAATTGGCAAAGTTCAAAATTTTATGTGAATATTCATACCACTTGTGTCACTGGGGGAAGATCAGTCTTTTTGTACTGACCTAGTTATGACACGTTAATAAAGACATGAAATGAAATGAAAATGAAATGTCCATATAACGGGAAAAAGACAGAAATTTTTGTCAATACTCATGCAAATACAATGCTTGTTTATTCCAACCATGACATAGAAATTTCGCATGCTTATGATTATAGCTGTATAGCATAACACTACAGTATTATATAATTTCCCAAAGTAAAAAACTCGAGCCTTTTAGCATTGTTCCGAATTCTAAAGTTTTTCGTAAGCAATTTAAACAATTAGGTTGGGTCGAAAATAATTTAATTTGATCAGGTTCATTTTATGAGGTTATTGGAAATTATTTATCCTTTTTGCAATTGCACCGACATTTGCAGTAAATTTTTAAGGATTTGCATTGACACTTCTTGAAGCAAATTTTGCAAGCATGAAGGAACAGTACTTGAGTGCGATTGTGCCCTCTGGACCTTCTCTTGGCAGCAAACTTTCCCTGGGAAGTTTTCCGGAACTCCTGTAAAGGAAGTTTCTCCCTTCGCGCCGACACTGATCCATCCTGTAATTAATATAAATTAAAATCAAAGTCTTGATCATATTTTAAGAAAATTTTTTTTATTATTAATAGAGCAACGTTTCGACTAGAATGAATTAATATTTTTAATATTATTTTTATTTTTAATAAATTCTGATTAATATTTCCGTTAGCAAATAGAAAATAATAATCAGGCAGCTAAACGGAAATATTAATCACAAAAGCGTAGAGCAATAATAACTACAAAGTTAATACTTTGGCGGTGATAAAAAAGTAGAGTGACGGCGGCAATAAGAACATATTCAATTTAAGCGATGAGTGACTATTATATAAGGCTACTATATTGAGACAGTAACTATAAGTTACTGTCTCGTCTTCATCCTTGCCATGATGTCAACAATCTCGACTCGCGCGAATAAAAACGCGCGAGCCGGAATTGTTGACAGCCGGCTCCTCTTTCCTTCCTCTTCCTTATTATATACTTATATCTATTCCTATTCTATTCTTACAAGCTAGACATTCACACTCTCATTCATTCACTCTCCATCTTGGATTTTCTCATTCACACATAATTATCTTGATTTGATTACATTCATTCCCTTAATTGCTAATAAACTAACTAATTGTTCTTAAAACTATCAAACCTATCATCATATTGATTGTATTAACTTATACTTAAAAACTACCTACGGCTAGTATTGCACGGTGTTGTGAAGAACTTAAGGACTAAACTAATATTACTATCACAGAGAGTTTGGTGATTGTGCTGATTACTAACTATACTAATACTAACTACACACTATATTACATACTACTTATAACTACCTAAGTTCTACTTAATAACTAACTAATAGCTAATAAAGCTAGTTAGCATCCTCGGCTCCTCATCATCATCATCTTCCTCAGCATCTCTCGCTCATCCTGACCTTCGGTCCCTTTTAATATATATGTACCACAATATTTATCATTTTTACTATAAACAACTTTAAATTACGTAATATAAAAGGACTTAAATTATAAGTGCAGTGAACTTCCAAAACGTCATCTTGGAGAAAAGGCCGCACAGTGGCTGGTAGCTTGGGCTAAACATGATTAAAATAAATGCGTTTATGAGTACGAAAGCATTACCATCAGTCAAGTCAAGGTGTTTAAATATGAGACGCTTATAACATAATAATAAATAATAAATTTTTTAATAATAATGTTATTATCAAAGATTAAAAACAAGTACTTACAATTCTAAAGTTCCAGTTCAAGCCCTTCCTGTCCAGAAACTTTAGGATAAAATCAACGTAGTCCTTCGCGCACGTGATTAAAGAGCTCATTCTGAAATATATAAGATGATTTATATTGAAACTGAAGGAAAATCACGATATTTCATGTTTATACTGTAGGTACATCGGGCAATAAACTTCGTAGTACTTAAAATCATAAGCAGACAGGTACATTGTATTTGTTTTAAAACATTGTAATCGGAATTTTCCATAATAAACTACATACTATTTTTAAAAAACTATCTCAAGGATATTATTAAATCCAAAATAGTCGCGAAGTAAAGCCGAAGATGTCGGTGATTGCGGTCATAAAAATCTGTTAAACAACAAATCATAGCAAGTTTTAAAATGCATATATGTAGTGTGCTGCAACACATTGAATGAACAATCTGTGGGTGAAATGTCTAAAAACGTCGACTAAAAACCACAAGTTCGAAAACCAATGCGCTTCAGCCGGAACCCTTGGGATAGTATTTTACTTGTAGCCCCTTACGTTTTCACGTAAGAATCCAAACCCTGTTAGGGCGGGCCCGTTCAAATACTAACCCAAGGGTAAACAACCGAACCCTTGGATTCACGTACTTTTAATAACAGTTACCATTACCACTTGCCACATTTGAAATGAAATGTTTGCATTGATTTTTTTGTGGTAAGGATTCAGTTGCACTTATAATACATAATCATAAACTAAATTTAGGAATATTTCCAAAACTACTTCGGAATCATTAAAATGATTATGAACAGTGGTTAAAATAATTATTTCGGTACATAACCATATAAACCAGTTAGGATTGATCACAAATAGACGATAGCATATAAAATGGGATGACTATTAAATATTAAAAATTAACATTTAATAAGTGAAAAGCGTATGGAGTTTTGAGCTTAAGATTAACTAAACAAGCACATATTTATTGCAGACTCAGACAATTACAAACGAAGTTATTTAGAGATACATACACTACCTGCAAAAACAAATACCATACTTTGAAGGAAACTGTTATAAAGGCTAGTGTATGACTGTTGGCGTAAATTACAATGAAATTGAAACATGAAAAGTAATGAAAAGTAAACAGTAATAAAATTACATTAAAAGTGAACACTTCAAATAAAATGTGATTGAAATTGTGAAAAAAAATGTGGAAAGAAATGAATTATAAATAAAAATTAGGAAAGAAGCTTGTGAAAGAATATTGATTTCAGGCTTCTGTATCTTATTCGACTTCTTCATTTGCTCCAATATCTAATTCGTCGGGGTCAAAGGATTCTAGTTGTTCATCCTGCAAAATCCTGGGTTTAAGCAGCGTCTTCATAAGTTCAGCTCGCTTAGGTCGAACACAATTTGAGTTTGGTTTACTTTTCTTTCGAAAGGATCCGTGAATGAGGGAATTATCCAATCTTGACCAGTGAAGATGATTGATGTTAAGTCACCTTCAGCACTGCGGGCATGGGCCCGACGAAGTGAATAGTCTTTTGCCGTTAATTTGCCTCGATGTTGAATGACAACTCGCTTCTGTTGTCGAGATTGCAAGAGTTCCAAGACTCCATGAATTCCAATATCCAACCTCTTCACACGTTTACCCTTCAAAATATTTATGCTTGATTTTCTTGTGCATGTTTTCCAGACTTATGTTAATATTTACACCCGCGTGCAGCCAAAAACAACAAGCTCATTCAGTTCGATGGTTGTAATAATGTTGAAGGTATTCATGTATTTCGTTGTAAACCGGATGAACTTGTACTTCTTCGAGTAGATTTTAAAAAGATAGTTCGAAATCCGGTTCCCTTGTTTCTTGCATGATGGCATGCATTTTGTGGAATACATCAAGTTTTTCCGGGCCACACTTTATCCTGGAAATTCGCTTATGCCAAGCTCTAGGCACATGCCACATGCACAATAACTTCTTCGGTCGCGGGCAGTTTTCGTACATAACACTAACCCAAGCGTTGAAGGCTCATTACAACTCATGAAAGTCTTCGTACTAATCTTGCTTACTCTATCTCGCAATGCGGTGTAGAATACTTCGTACGTGGCTTCTGATTTTCGAGAATGGAAGAAAAAAACACACGGGAACCCTTCAAAACTGTCATCGATTGTAAGCAGTGTAGTAAGCTCAAAGCCGTACGAGTTGGTTCCATGCGTGCCATCAATAAATAAAATTTGCTACCCAGCGGTTGTTAACAAATGCTTTTGTCCCCTGTTCATATAAGCAAGCACAAACTCGTCCTCCCGCAGAGATGGATATTCTGAACTTAAGTCTCCGAAGGGCTTGTAAAAAAACGCTGTTGTGGTCTTCAATTTGTAGTTGTTGGACTTTTAAGTGGACACTTTGCGCGTCATCCTTGCTTAGCTGAACATTATTGCTGACTCCAAACTTTTTCCCGATGTTTATGAAATTCATTGTTGTTAACAAATTTATTCTGGTTATGTGCTCTTCCTGTCCGTATGTTTCTACCATTTTCTTTGAAATTCTGTCAACGGGGATGCCATCTTTCATCATTGACTCTATTTGCTCGTTCATCGGCGATGCTATTCCAACTCTTTTTGGTTCCCTCTTATGGCCTAAATGAGCTCGAACACAGGACATTTTCCAACCACAACCTAATATGTGAACCGTTATCATCGCTGAGCAGACCTTTCCACATTTTATGCTTCCCATTTTTTCAGTTCCCTCTTGTCAGTTCCTTTTGAAATAAATGATCCACTTCGATGACAATGGTATAGCCTTCAATTATTCTCCGTTTTAATTTGTACATACTTTTCATTTTCTTCAGCCATCAGTTGATTTCTCCACGCTTTGAATTCTTCTTCGTTATTAAAGTTAATACTTTCACGTTTGAGATCAACGTTGTGATCTTGAGCAAGATGGATATGAAGAGTAGTCATCTTGATTCCCGAAAACGAACATTGTAGTAGGGGCAAGCAAAACTCCCACTTGAAATCTCTTCGCCTGTGATGGCTTTATGCCTGCTAGAATTAATATGAACCTTCCAATGGGTAGAATGACTTGTAGCGAAAGAGCATAAAGTACATTTGAAGGTTTTGATCTTGTTTTTCTTTGATTTTGTCTGCACGAGCTCGTGTTGTATAAGATTGCATTTGACATCCGAAGTGTAGTCACAAGTGGAACATTTGAATCCCTTTTCTAAATTGCCTTTCCTCACCTGATCAATATTACGTGTCGTACAATGTTGTTTTCTGGACCGAAAGTCGTCACTGGAATCTGAATCATCATTAATTGGATTTTTCGCTACTGGTCTCTTTTATTTAGGCGCGAAAGCCATTTGGAAAAAGCCGAGAAACCAACAACCCAAGAAGCTAAAATTAAAAGCATTTTTGACTACAGTCACCACGGAATTTAGATTGAATAAAAGTGTATACAGATGGTTAACTATGAGAGCATACAAGTAAAAAAGCCCTAAATCCATAACCAGTAACTGAAGCTTCATTTCGCATCTTAATTACGAATACAAGTTAACAACCACGACAGCATGGATAACAAAAGCTTCATATTTTCAAAAGTTTAAAACCAACCGTACTATTACGTAGTGTTGATACCCAAAATACAATGTTATGCAAATCAACCTTTACTCCATCTAATCAACGTCCATGCACACTCCCCACTTTTGTCAAAAATTTATGGAGACGGATCATGCCATCAAAATCATCAACTAAATAAAATATATCGTAAGTGTTTACATTTTGAAGTACAATCAACATCTATTAACACAAGTAAAAAAACCAAGGAACATTTTGATTGAAACCTATAAGATGTCAGTTTCATATGTTTTTGGTAGTTTCAAAAAAAATATAATTAGTGACATTATTTTAGCAATATGTTTTACACCGTTACGAAATTATTTTAACGTATTAAAAATACACGGCTTGAACGAGTACAATAGTACAATATAAATTATAATGAATAAATAATGATGAATACATAAATAATAAATAAATAAAAGAATAAACAATAAATTAATTAAAAAACATGATAAAAACATAAATAATAAATAAATAAAAGAATAAACAATAAATTAATTAAAAAACATGATAAAAACATAAATACTAAATAAATACAAGAACAATTATAAATAAAAAAAAATGATAAATACATAATTAATAAATAAAAAAAATAATAATAATAAATACATATATAATTAATAATAAATGAATAAGTAATAATTAACAAATAAATAATTAATAAATTATTAATTAATAAGTAATTAATTATTAGTAGGCGTGGCCAGTATAGGATGTGGATCTTCGTTTAATAAGTATTCTATAGCTTCTGGTAAATCTGCGTGAGGTATATTGGTGTATAGTCACCGGTAAATCGGAATTCATGCAGTGTTTTCAGCAAATCAGAAAAATCTTTGAGGAACGAGTGTGTTCGTTTGAGATATGGCTGAAGAACCATATCCAGCAGCTGGGAGATAAGTTCTGTAGGGCCGTTAACTGAAGATACTATGGGTCGTCAAGGTTTGCCGGCTTTATGTATTTTAGGAAGGCAGTAAAACTTCGGACACCTTGGTTTAACGGGAATCAAGTTTAGCGCCATCTTTGGTAGATCACCACTTCGAATCATCGCACTGATTTCTTCACGAATGATGTACAAATATTCAACAGTAGGGTCCTCATGAAGTGGGATGTAATATTCGTGATCATTCAACTGCCGCATACACTCTTCAATGTACATGTCTTTACACCATATCACAGTAGCTCCACCTTTGTCTGCTGGTTTAATCACAATATCATCGCGCGACTGTAATATTTTGAGAGCGGAAACTTCATCTTTGGTTAAATTATGCTTAGTTCGATGAGTAGTTTGATGTTGAACAGCCAACGTACTTCGAACTTCCGAAATAAAATGGTAAAATATATATGGTAAATAAAAATTTTTTTTTATTTCTGAATGAAAAATTTCAAAAAATGCGAATTGTTACTATTTAAGAGAATATTTTTTAAACTTGAAAATAATTGTTGGATATTTTTAATCTTTGATCTCATTCTACTTGTGAACCTGATGAATGACAGAGTCCGAAACGTTGTTCCTCAAATAAAGTTTAATTGCGTTAAATAGTGAACCCTTACCTCATTTACTATTACAATTATATAAACGTTCACTTTGCGTCTTTTCTTATACAATATTCATAAAAAATAAACAAGAAACATTACAACGAATTTGAAAACCAAACAAATTATTAAAACGTAATAAAATACAACATAAATTCTGAATAATTTAAATACAACAACAAAAATTCTAAATAGTTTTGAAAACAACAACAACAAATGTAAAACATTTGAAAACAGCAACAAAAAGTTTCATTAATTAAAATACAACAAAAAACTTTAAAACAACAACAAAAATTCTAAAAATTTGAAACACAGCCACAAAACTCTACAAAATTGAAAAACAACCACAAAATTCTAAAAAACTAAAAAACAACAATATTCTTAAAAGTTGAAAAACAACAATATTCTAAAAAATTGAAAAACAACAACAAAAATTTTAACAAATTGTAAAACAACAAAATTATAAAAAATTGAAAAACAATAAAATCTGAAAAATTGAAAAACAACAAAATTCTGAAAAATTGAAAAATAAAAAAATTCTGAAAAATTGAAAAACAAAAAAATTTTAAAAAATTGAGGAACAAAAAAAATTAGAAAAAAATTGAAAATAACAGCAAAAATTGTGATAAATTTAAATACAAAATTTTGTAACTGTTTAACCAAAAACATCAACAAAATTTTTTAACAATTTAACTAAAAACAAGAGCAACTGGAAAATTTAAAAAAAAGAGCAAAATTTCTGGAAAATTTAAAACCAAACTTGGGGAATGAAAAAAAACCAAAATTATTCTTCAACCGAAAAACAGATTTTCAAAACCCAAATTTTTTTACGGAAACCAGATGTTTTTACAGTACAAAATGTTGCTAATTTTTAAAAAAAAAATATTCCGAGAAAACCTCTGAACTCTCAAAACTCACCCAAAATCTCCATAGAAACTGCATAATAAAGGACAAGAAGACCGAGGAAGACGAAACAGATCGGGAGTTTTTTGGAAATTCCAGAAAGGAAAAGTTGCGTTTCCCATACAGCATTAGCAGAGCAGTAGGAAACGTAAGCAGGCCGCCGATCAGTTTCCCAAGTCACGTAGCGCTCTCATTGGATTAGGAGAGGTGCGTGAGGATTCATATGGGGAGCTGTTATTGAGAGGAAGACGAGACAGAAGAGGAAAAGGAGAGAGAGAGAGAAAGAGGGAAAAGGGTCTCGTGGCTCACTGATTGTGTACGAGTGTTATGGGCCGAGCGGAGTAAAAATAGAAAATCATGTTTTTGTTTTACTGTCTTCAATTTAAATGTATCTGGTTTTCTCCCTCTCGCTCTCTCTCTCTTTCGCTCTAAAAGAGAGGGAAGGTTGAGGAGTGCATTGTAGAGCTTGAGTGTTCCTCTCCATCTCTCTAATAGTTTACCTCCTCTCCTCTGAATCTCAACTGGAGCTTTTCTGTGGCAAGGGAGGGTTTGGGGAATACAATTAAATTTTATGGACTACATTAGTAAATATTTCTGAGGACGTAAAACTAAAAGGAAATTCGTGGGTTTTTCGTGGCAGCAAACAACAAGTTTCAGTTTACGCGCTTTTTCCCTCTTTCTCTCTCTCTCTCTTTCAAATTCTCTGTTTCTCTCCTTATTTTCCGTTATTTTTCACCATTTCCCCCTGTTTTTACTATTTCTCCCATGTTATTTGAAACGTTTTCCCCTGTTTTTTCTGTGTTTTCCCTGTTTTTTCTGTTTTCTCCTGTTTTTTTCTGTTTTTTCCTCTCATTTCCCCTCCTCATCCCAACTCTTTTACCTTCGCGGTCATCCAAATAAAGTGTTTCCTATACGCAATTTTACGCACAAAAGTATTTTACTCCCAATGTTATTTTACTACTTGAAACGTGTGCTAGTACTCATCTCCATGTATTTTATTCCGAAACTATTTTACACGCACAAACACATGTAAATACGGTTTTCTCTTTACGCAAACATACACACATTCACGCATTTATTACAAATAGGCAAACATTTATGCTCCTCTACTAAAACGGAAACTTGAAACGCTCACAAATGAATTATTTTATATTGTCGAACTGAAATCTGTATACTTTACATGTATTGATAGTGAAGTATCTAAAAGTACCAACTTGTGCGTTAGGGAGATGGAAATTAGTACTTTGGGATCCTTCGCCGAAGGTATGCATTGCCAATATACTAATTATATGCAGGGGGATTTTAAACTCGACTCTGAAATCCTTGTGACAAGATCATCGAAAAATTGTTCCTTTTATTTAGTGTTGCTGTTAGAGTGACGTTCCGTGTTTTTATGGCGATACAAACTTAGCGATGCTTGCGATGGAATGTTTGTTTTGAACCAGACCACAACATTTAGAATTTTATGACAAAGGGAGATGTATTTCGGGTATACTGTATGATTTTGTAGGGTATAAACTATTTTGTATTTAGGAGCGTGGAAGAGCGTACGCAATTTGAGGTAACTGTTGTTTAAACATTAAATTTCCCATAAATTTAGGTTACAAAATCATTTTGCTGGGAATTTTTAGCAAAATTTAAATTCGCTGCGTGTTTGATTAAAAATTAAATTTGATGTAAATGTTTAGCAAAAACTAAATTTGCAGTTTATGTAGTTAAGCAATAAATTTCGTACAAATTTGTAGCAAAAAAAAATTGGCGTAAAATTTGGTTAACCATTAAAGTTTCTATAAGTTTTCAAGTAAAATTAAAATTAGGTTTAGAATTAAATTTCTTACAAACTTTCAACAAAAACTAAAATCTACGTAAAATTAAGTTTAGCATTAAATTGCTTAAAATCTTTTAGCAAAAATTAAATTTGACATTATATTTTTTCAAAACTTAAATTTGCTGTAAATTTATAACAAAAACCAAATAGGTGGTAAATTTGTTACAAAGAATTTGTGATAAATTACTTACAAAATTTAAATTTGTGGTAAATTTGTAACAAAAAACTGAATGTGTGGCAAATTTGTAGCACAAACTTAATTTGCCATTAATTTTTATCGAAACTCAAAGGTGTAATTTTTGTTAAAAAATCACCTCTCTTGTGAATGTTTAGCATAAAACACATTTGCATAAAATTTTGGTTAGGGAAGAGATTTCTCCTGTTTTATTTACAAATGTACATGAAAATAAATTGATACTAAAATTTAGCAAAAAATAAATTTCTTCTTGTATTGTAGTTAAAATAAAAACGTCTCCATTAAGAATTCACGTTTTCCTTGAACATCCTACAGAAACCCACCCACCAAATGTATTTGTATGTTTGTGTACCAGGGATAGAATTGCTGGGACTTGATCATATCAATGAATTATCCGTGTGCTTGTGTGTGTCTTACATCCATTGTGCACACATATAGGCGGGGGTTTATTCCCATGTCCTCACGCACAAACAGACGGGAAAGCATGGGGAATTCACGTGGAGCCGGCGAGCGACGAAAAACCGAAAAGAGAGAAAAGCTTTCTACATTTGTCCATATGCACAATATTTAAAATCTATGGAGAGGGGGCGGTATAGTGTTTCTCTATGGGAGATACAATAGTAGAGAACAGAAAAAATGTGTTGGAAATACTAGGGAAATGCATGAAAACATATGAGAAATGCATAGAAATATGTGGGAAATATATGGGAATAAGTGGGAAATGTACAAGGGAATAAATGGGGAAAGTCTCTGACAAGGCGAGTGGAACTCATGGAGAGACATTTGCTCTGTGTGGGCAAATATTGACACAATGCTGTGTATACGCGATTGAGACTTGATCATTCAGTTGTTCTTCAGCTTCTTCATGTGTCCATAATAAATAATATGAACGGCAGTCCCCATTTTGCCCTCCCAAGACGCCCCTCAGCCTCATCACATCTCGTATGCAAACATTGTCGAGGCACATTCCACGCCAGCTCTTCCATCCTCACTTGCTCTTTTCCCGCTATTTTACGCTCCAAATTCTCATGCTTTTCCGGAAACTCTCAGCATTTGTTTTTATTTTTTAAGAAATTTTCTGTGTTAAAACAATTTTGAGTAAATCTGCAGTAATTTTAAAAAATTTCTGAAGAATTTTACTCATTTTTAAAAATTTTTACACATTTTGCCGCAATTTGTAAAATTTTTTCAAATTTTGTAAAATTTTCTGACAATTTTTTTAAATTTTGTAAAATTTTTTGACGATTTTTTAAAATTTTGTGAAATTTTCTATAAAATTTTACCACGTTTTTTAAAACTTACTATAGAATTTTGCCTTATTTTGTAAAATTCTCTCAAGAAGTTTACCGCATTATTTAAAATTTTCAAATTAATATTTACCTTGAATGTAATTTTGTTTTTAATGTTAAAATAGTTTTTCTACAAAATTCAACTTTTAACATTTTCCTCACAAAAATATCCAGCGTATAGCTTTGTTTACCCCAGAAATGTCTAGCTAAAACCATTTCTGTCAAATAAATTCAGAAACCCCTAATATTTCTTTGAAATCCGGACCGACCCAGATGCAGAGACGAAATACAGGGAAATTATTTTAAATTTCAAGACGACCCCAGTGACTTTTTCCACTTGACAACCCCCGCATTTCCCATTTTCGGAGTCTACAAGAGGAATTTGTGTTCGGGGCTTAAGTGAAGAGCAGATGAGACTTTTCATCATTTTCAGGATCGTTTGCTCTTTTGCATTAGCAAGCTATCACGGAAATGAATATTTACTTTGAATTTAGTTTTCTACTTGATTTCCATTTCTTTCGCATTTGCTTTTTAATTTTCCTCGCTTCCCTCTCCATTTCTCTGTCGCTTCTTCCCTCCACAAGAAAAATCTCTATGTAGTCCTGCTTTCCCCGTCCGGCTTCAGTTATTTTTTATTTCCCATCCCAAGCTCTCCTATATGCACACTGTGTAAATTGTAAATGGCGGTGCTTGGGATGCATTTTGGGCAAATATCTCTAAGAACATCCGGTTTGGCCCTTTTACTCATTGTAGAATGCCCTTGTAATTTTTTCAATTTCCTTTTTACAAACAATAAAAACTCAAAGGTGAAAGCGCACTTTTATTTTTTAACTACCACCGTGAGGGAAGTTTGGAGAAAGTGATTCAAAGTATAAAAGTCTAAAGAGTCTAACGGGGAAAATGGGTTGGTGAGTTAGGGAACTCATATTTCAAATTAAAGTGGGACTTTCACTAATTTCATCGTTAAAACAAATTTTTTTAAACAATTTGTAGATTTAAAATAATAAGAGAATTTATTGTAAAATTTACGGAGAAGCTCACAAATAGTCATTAAAAAAGCCGAGAAAATTACAAAATCAAAACATTTAAAGACGAAAACTAAACGAGAAAGTTTCACAAATTAAAAAAGAAAGCTACAAAAATTGAAAAAGATAATTTCTGAAATTAAAAAAGAACGTAAAAAATTAAAAGAGAAAGTAAAAAATTTAAACAGAAAGTTAAAAATTAAAAGAGAAAGTAAAAAATTAAAAAAGAAAGTAAAAAATTGAAAGAGAAAGTAAAAAATTAAAAGAGAAAGTAAAAAATTAAAAGAGAAAGTAAAAAATTAAAAGAGAAAGTAAAAAATTAAAAAAAGGAAGTAAAAAATTAAAAAAGAAAGTAAAAAAATAAAAGAAAGTCACAAAAATTTAAAGTGAAAGCCACATAAATCTAAAAAGATTGCTGAAAAAAATAATGGAAAAAGACAACAAATGGAGACGAAATAGCAAATAACGAAGAAAGTCATGCAAATTACGGGAAAACTCCGAGAAATAATAAAAAATTTTAAACGGAGAAAATATGAAGAAGAATAATGTAAAAGAGGGAGAAAAGTTGGAAACGACATTTTAAAGGAAGAGGCAGAGCTGGAGAAAGAAACCAGAAAGAAAGGCTGGAATTGCGGTTAAGTAGGAAAAAGGGAGGCAGTTGAGCTAATTGGAGAGAATTTGGTAAAATGGGGAAGATTCCCAAATGAGAGATAGAGTTAAAAAGGTAGAACACTTACGGAATTGAGTGGAATTACGGGAGTTAGAGGAAGGTAGGGAAAGAGGGAATTTGGAGAGAGAGAGAAAGACAAGTGGGGCCTTTAGTGCATGGAAACAGTGCGTATGCATAGCGTGTAAGTCGGAGAAAGTGGACGGAGGATGGAACCGTTGGGTGCACTTGATGAGTTTTATTTGATGAGAGGGAAGAGCAGAGGAGACTTTAGGAATATGGCCCACAGTGTGGCAATGAAAAAAGAGTGTAAAAATGAGCGAAGCAATATTTGCTCCTCGGGAAGTTAAATTTGGAAAGGGAGAGAGAGAGAGAGAAAGAGTAAAAGCACTGTGGAGAGACAAGGCGAAAGAGTGAAGTGGGGAAGCTCTGCCATTACTCCATAAGCTTACCATTGCATTGTTCCATGTTAATTATTGTATCAAAAGTGTATAAGTCTGCCATTTCAGTTATTACGCCAAAACTCTCAGCTTTCTCCACAATTCTCTCCAGTATAGAGGAGGCTTTTCTTCTTCAAGAGCTCATCATTTCTGTCTGTTTTTCATATTTAGGCCTGTGTTTATATTTCAGGGAGTATTTTAGAAGTTTACGTGATATTTATAGGGAAAGTCTGCATAGTTTTTAAAAATGGCTTTCACCTTTGTAACTTTCACTATTTTTATTACTTCCACTATAGAAATGTTTCATATAATTTTCATACAAATATTTCCATAGAATGTAATTCTGTACATCGTCGGTGAAGTATCAAAAGGTACCAATTTTAATGTTGGAAGGTTAGAAATTGGTACTTTGGGATCTTTGCTGACGATATTTAAAACATTTTGTGAGATTTTAAGAATTTTGCTTACGGATTACAATACAATTTTAACTAAAACTTTAAGGAAAGTTTTACCCAAATTTAAAAATATTAAATGTAAGAAAAAATGAAAATAAATAATTATTTATTAAATTTAGAAACAATCTTAACACGATGTTTCTACAATTTTTTTCTAGATTATAAGTGTACATTTCCGTATTAAATTTCCTGTAAATTTGTTTGTATGAAATTTTTTATATAGAATACAGATATAAATAATGGAGAGGATCTGTCTTTCCCTATACGGGTAACTGTAATTATATGGAAGAAAAATATTCCAAGGGAAAGTTACATTGACGTCCTTGTTGCCAGGGAAATAGGGAGATGAGCAAGTGGCAGGGAGAGAAGTGTGCAATTAAAAAGTAAATTGTGAGAGCCCATTTTGGTGGATGGAATGACTGCGGAGCTGGTGCTGGTGCTTCTGCCATGCTGGAGCTGTAGTGGAGCTGGAATAGAAACAAATCACTTTGAAGACTGCCAAATTAAATCTAGGGCTATTATGTGGCAACATGATTCATGCCTACATAAAATCTCTTTGTTTCTTCCAAATCTCTTCTTCGTCTTCAAAGTCCCACTCACTCCCATCTTTCACCCAAAAACACAAGAGCTCCTCTCGAAACATTCGACAAATATGGAGAGTGCACCAAATCCTCCACCGTACCACCAGCCTTTCTTTCCTTTCTCTCCTCAATTTTTATTGTGTACCCCACTCTCGTTTTCTCCCTCTTTCTCTCTCTCTCTCTCTCTCTCTTATTTCCTCTCTATTTTTAAACTTCATTTTAACATTCACAGACCTTTCGTTTCTCTTTTTCTTATGTTTTTCCCATTCAACATTTTCTATTACCAAATTCAACTTCACCAATCATTTTCAGACACGAAAATTAAAAATTCGTGGGGCAAATATTGAATTTGCTCTTGAGGATTTCAAGGTTGAATCTTGGAATTATTCAAGAAATCTTCATCATATATGGAAAGCTTTGTCGCAAACAAGTTGTCGAATAATAAAAATGTAAACAAACAAGGATTTTCAGAAAAACACAAGCAAAACTTTGTGAAATTTCACCAGGTGAAAGCAAAGAAAATAATTTTTGTTTTTAATTTTAACTTTCACCTGGTGAAAGTTGAAGAAACAACTTTTAGCATTAGAGCTAAAATCAAATTAATTTGTAAAATGAAATCATTTTTTAATATGCAAAATTGTCTTTGATAGTTGGAGAAAGCTCACAGACAAATTGGAGAAAGCAAAATAAGCATAGAACATGTTTGCAGGAGAAAGTAAAGGAACTTCTGTTGGTTGAAAAAAGTAAAGCAACTGCTTTTTGAGGGGAAAGTAAAGGAACTGATTCAAAAAAAAGTAAAAAGGAACTGCTTTTGGTTGTGCAATGACGAACGATTGCAACACTTTTTTTCTGAAAGAAAGTTTGTTCCCAAATTGAATTGTGAATGTTCAAAGGAGACTCAATCATTTTCTAAATTCCCTTTATTTCCAATGGCTTCCCGGAACGCTGGAATCGGAATATTTTAAGGGGAGCATGAAGGAATGTCTGTTGTTAAGAATCAGGCTTATTTCCTCACTTTTCCTCATTTCTTCCACATTACCGTCCCCATCCCAGACTCTTTCCATGCATGCCTTTCCACATGAAAACCCATGTAACGCCTTTTTACTTTCCGCTTTTCCCCTGACTTTTCCAACATAACAAAATACATTACATATGGAAAAGGAGCATCTTTTATGGAGGAGCTGAAAAGAAATGGAATGTTTATGTCCTCCTGCGTGTGTATGTAAAAGTGTTTGGCTGGAGGGGAAAGCAGGGAAAATCAAGTCCGGGTCCTTGAGCCGTTGATGTAGGCCAAGTGAAATAATGTGCACAGGAAGGTTGAAGGGAAGCGACTCGGTGGCGATTGTGAGGAGAGAAAAGAGGATATGCGATTCCTCTTTGCCGTTCAAATGGCAATGGAAATGGGACGAGAATATCCAAATATCCGATTTAAATGTAATGGAACATGCAGGGAAAAGGCGACTTTGTGCCCTCAACGTCAACGATTACCCGGGAAAATGTCGCTACGAGAAATATAAAAGACACTAACATATGTGGTCGTATATGCAAACTTTCTCTTTTTTCCTTACGTATCATTTTACGGATATTTTATATGCTTTTGCGTATATTTATGTTCGATTTTATGCTTTTATCCTACGTTCTCCTTACTTTCGTCTTTACTTTTCTTTAAATTTTTTCCCGTGATTTCTCTATACTTTCTCCATGCTTTCTTTTAACTTTCTTCTTGCTTTCTCCATGCGTTTTTTAACTTTATCCATGCTTTCTTCGGGTTTTGTTTATACTTTCTCTTTGCTTTCTCTCCACTTTCTCCATGCCGCTACCACTCTTTTTTCTCCAATGGCATTTGATTTTAGGACTTTACATATAGTGAATGTTATACAAAATAATTTTTAATAAAAAAAATTCCAGACATTTAAACTGTGTTTTGTATAAAATCATACGGAATTTTTTGAATTTCAAAAATTGTGAATACATATATTTGTATTTTCATCCTACATTTTCCCCTTTAATTTACAATGTAGCCCTAATGCAATTGAATGGACTCAGAGGAGAAAAAGAAGTTTCTTTTTTATAAAGCTTTGAAAGCCTGACACAATGGCCACTTGAAAATTCTTTGGATTGCTGCTCAGCCGTCCGTAGTATACTTGGTGTATATATAGGCGTTATGTACGTAACACTATTTTATATGGCTTTTATTTTCTGGCGCTGTCTTCACTACAATGGACGCGCTGCTAAATTGTCATTTTTGCAAGTTTTCGAAAGAGTTTGGCATTCAGTTAGAAGAGGGGCCTGAAAATTTGTGGGTTTATCCACACGTCCAATATTCACAATATTGCTCGTTTTAAAATACACAACGCAGAGGTATATGACTTGTACAAATATACGAAGTCAATAGAGAAAACAGCCAAAAGGCTGGACATTTTATGTAAAATTCATTGCTGTCAAATCGCTTTTGCTATTCCGTTTGGCTTTGGCTCCCGAATTGCTTCCTCATCATCAATGTTACCACTCATATATGACAATTAACCTTGCGTAACCTCGGGATATTTTCTGGATTTTTGCTGATGTGGGCGGGTTTCTGGTGAGTATAATAGGGAAAGTTGATGGGAAATTATAAATTTAGCGGAGAAAATTTAATTTCCAATTGACAGCAATTTCAGATCAAATATTGTGAATTTGAAAAAATTCCCTCACGGTACCTTAAAAATTCTCTCACGGTTCGAAGAAATTTTTTTGATAAAAATTAAATTTTACAAACTAATTTTGTGGAAAGCTCATTTACCGTTAAACTTAATGGCAAGAATTTATAAGAAATTTTTCTGGAAAAAAATAAATTTATATAAATAAAATAGAAGAAGGATAAAGTAAGGGAGAAAATCTTGTTCAAGGAAATTTGTAGTTTTGTGGAGATGATCGTAGGAATGGAAGGAAAATGGAGAAAGCTTATAAATAAACTTGTAAGAAAATGCTTTGTTGAGTCGTCGGGCCGTGTCAGAGCAATTCTTTGTTGGTGTTTGAATATTTGTGGAGTTGAATTAATTTGGATTGGTCGCCGTTTGGCGGTTTTACACGCTCCGTTTGGCGCAAAGGGCTGATTGGGATGCTGAGGCGTTCGTCGTCTCTCGCACTCTCCACTTGCTCACTCACCATTACCGCACCAGACTCGGGCCATGAATTGGAGAAAGAGAAAGCAAGCGAGAGAAAGGGGGAGAGAGAAAGCGCGACACTAAATCTAAATAATGTTGCTCCGGCATTTCTCCGCCGGCTTTCAACTTTTGCTTTTCTCCTCTTGCCTTTGTACTTGATATTTGTATGTGTGGAGGGGGGGAAATGACTGCGTCAGCATGTCATTTATGAATTACATGTAAATGCTAACTTGATTTCCATAAAATGCCAGAAAAAAACTTGTTTTTGTCCTTTCTCTTTTTCTGCGCTTTACATTTACCAGCTCTGTTTTGAGGTTCCTTCGGTTTTTTTAAATTTCGAGAGTAAGTTCATTACAGCGAAATTTTTAACTTTCTTCAGGATTTGTACAATTATTAAAAAATATTTAATTTGTTCTGTTAGGTTTAAATTTCTAGGAATTTTTATTACGATTTAAGAAATTTTCTCCATTTTTAATTTTTTAGGTTAGGTTGGGTTAAGGATGATATCGGTTCGGATTAACGCGGATAACCGACGTTCGGTTAACCGAAACCGTCGGTTCGGTTACTCAATTTTAACCGATTTCAATTAACCGAACGGTTCGGATAGCCTATATCTTAACCGATTATCGGTTTCGGTTCGGATCGGTTATAGATATGAGAT
>JAQGAK010002191.1:0-22346 GCA_034696945.1 Lipothrix lubbocki
TTTATTTGGGATTTATTTTTATTTGGGATTTATTTTTATTTGGGATTTATTTTTATTTGGGATTTATTTTTATTTGGGATTTATTTTTATTTGGGATTTATTTTTATTTATTTGGGATTTATTTTTATTTGGGAAAGATGTTTTGATTTACTTTTATTTTATATATTTGTGTTGGTTTTGGATTGCATTTATTTCCCTTGTTTTACTTTATTTAGAAATTTTTAAAATTCCAGTTGCTATTACTTTCTACCTTAGCTGACTGTAAAGCATAACAATAAGATGGAATAAATAAACCTATTGCTGGCTTTGCCTACATTTTAACGAATAGAATTACAACTCATGGAATACAAAGCCAAAGCTTCTCCGTTTCGTACTACTTTGCCTCGAGGGGCACACTTTATTGTTCGAACGGTGAAGAGTTTGCAGCTATATGTGGTTGATGTGTGCAGTATAAATATGTTGTGCTACCGCGAAGTGTTTCCTCACCAGCAGTATTATTATTATTAAGACAAAGATTATAGACAACAACAAAGAATTGAGTATTTAAAATTTTAAAAAACTGCTGTAATCCGCAGTTTGGGAGATTTTGGAGATATTTTAAACACTATACAGTTGCAATATTGGGTAGCCGATGGCTTTTACGCTAGTAAATGTATACACCATAAAAAGTATTTATTTGTCTTATAGTTGATACGCGTTTTGTACTTCTCGCTTCGCTCCCTTGTAACCGGTTCACCGGTTACCAGTCGTAGATTTTTTTATTTTGACAACGCCAGATTATAGATTAGTACGTAATTAATTATATTAGTTTTTTAAAATATTAGGATTCAACGCTATTTACTGATTTTAGACAATTTTAAAGTTCCATTATGTTAATAGTGAACTGTGATGAGTTCCCAGAATGGCGTCACTATACATGCGAAGGGACTAGCGCGCTTATTAGCACTACCCTATATACAACTACCCTGGCAATTACGGCATTTTGGGCATTTTCACAGATTATGCCCAAGGGCATATTAAGCATATTGGGCATTTACTAGCAAAATTTTGCTCTTTTATAGGGATTTTTTTGATAAAATTATCGTATTTCTGGTGGATGATATATACAATTTTAATTATATACATATATGACTAGAATTATATCGAAGCACCTGGTATATATCTAGCGACAACATCGAAATTGTATGTTCATCTATAAAATCCATCCGAGTGTGCAATTTTTCAACCCGATTCAAAAATTTTAATAAAAAGACATTTCAAAAAAAGGCCTCGACTGGTTTTGGGTGAGCCACTCTTAAAGTCTGAAAATAGTATTTTGGTCAAATTTTTTTAGAGTGGCGTTCAATTATTTTTTTTCCCCGAAAACGAAAACCAACAATATATATTCAATCTATATTCTGTGTAGACAAAACTGAAACAACAGACAAAAATCGGCTTGATTTGCATTGCAACACAATCTCATTACATGAATATTAATCCTTGACACCCGCTCAATTCAAACGATGCATAATATTACCCCTAAAAACGGCATGGATGGAAGCTGTCGAATAAATTCAAAATAGTAGTTGAGTATAAAAACTACTTAAATCTTCACAACAAAAATGTACTTGACAACGATATTTATATTTGTATGCTGACGTACACTTTATATTGACACTATAATATAGAACAGAACTAGAATGCGACAAATTGATGGCAAAATTCGTAAAAAATGAAAGCATAAAAAAAGTTACTAATTAATAATTAAATTATTGATATTGCCCCATGGCAGTTGGCACAAACTGTATCCAATTTTATGCAGTCACTTCGATGAATTAACCCACATACCACTCACTTCGCACCGCTTTTGGGAGTCCAGCGCGACGCGAATGCACAATATCCATAAGTTTCAAAAAAACTTTAGTTGCTTCGTGGTTTAAAATTGTAACTATTAGTAGTAGTTTATAAAGCAAGGCAGCAACGTCTCCGTATTTTATTTAAAACGATACCGCTGCTCACAATAAGACATACATATGTATATATTTAGTTATTAAAAATCTTGAAACACCTATGAACATTATGTAGTTACAATGTATGTATTCACTTAAAATACATAAAAACATAGCAAAAATTAGTTGATATTTGAACGGCGCTATTAAAGAAGGCGGAATCAGTCACTATCAGAAATATAAACTGTAGTTTTCCGCCGCTTTTTAGCAGTCCGAGGCCGGGCGACAACTTCATCCTCATCATCACTAGATTCCTCTGATTCGTCCTTGACAGGCGTTCTCGGTGTTTTCCCACTCGTCTGACTTCTGGTCCTGCTAGGCATAATTTGGGCGGGCGGTGTGGGCGAAGAAGGCAACTTTCGGCCACTTGAATTTCGGGTTAAGGCGGAACGGGATGACGTCTCTTTCATTTCGGGCTCTTCTATTGCAGCTAATTCTAAGAGATCTTTGTACTTGGTCTTTTGGGTTTCTGTTATCCAACTTTGAACCTTTTAAATATAAAAAAGCACATGATCAAGAATACTTGAGCTACAAATAAAGTTTAAACATTGTGTGTAAATATTCATACTTGTAGGAGAGCTGCTTGCATGCAATCTTTACTAAATACGCCGGAATCATCTGGATCCTTAGCTTTCAGTGCTATTCGAAAATGATCTAAATGTGCCAGTACACTTTCTAATGTGGGTGTTGCAGGACCTGCTGGACTAGCAGTGCCTCGGCCACCAGTTCCCCCTCTTTTTCTCTTTACTGGGGAGCCAGAGGCTCTACATAAAATAGATAAAATAATTTTGGATTAAAATAAAGTCACCGCAAGATGTTCATTAATTTTACAGTCTAGTTTAGAATTTAGTTTTAAGTAGTTTCACTTGAAGTACCAGAGAATCCGAATTTAACTAGGTAATTAACATTTACCTCACTAAGACGGTGGCTAGATTATCAGCTAGTGCTTCTTCGTCCTCTTCGGAAGACCAATGGAGAAGTAGGGATATCACAAACCTATCTTTATTATGAGGTTTTCTAGATAGTAACGGGGCCAAGATATCACCAGTGGGCCTATAGGAATAATATTTGATGAATATTCAATTTATCATTATTACCATGTATTAACTATAACCAACATGATTGTATTAAAAATATTACTTTTCATGCTTGAGATTCAGGAGGAGGTAAGTTAATGCTTCGGCATTTTGTTTCGCATCCAATGTTGGAATTAAAGGCAAATACTCTTCAGCAGTGAAACCGTTATGCGCAGAGAGCATAGTCCACACGCAATGTTGTTCCCAAGTCTCCCACTCTAAAGTTTTATCTATAGGCAACAACCCAAACTAATTAATTAAGTGCTTGTATTGTATGTACAGCTATTACTATTAAAAAGGTAACAAGCTCAAGCTCCATAAAATAATTGACACTATGTTCAATACACAGAATCAAAATAAACTTACTCAAAACTGGAATTAAATTAGCGTCATCCAAAATAATAAAATCAGCTTGCAAAAGTTTCCAAATAATTTCCTGCAACTGGTTAGGATCCAAAGCCGAGACAATGATTCGCAGCATGTCAACTACCCCAACGGTATCATTTTCATACCACGTATACAAAATTGGACACATAAGACCGACTAAGTTTGGTTCAAGTTCCCAACAGTTTTTTAAGTCTTGGGATAAAGCAGCGTCTAATTTTAAAGATCGATACTGACAAAGATTTTTGTACAACAATGGGTAATGGTCTTGATTTTTTGTAGGGCGTTTAGTTCTAGACCTAAATCAAAACAAAGACACAATCAAGAATTAAAACATTATAACAAATCAAGTCAAGCCGTATCATTCATTACCACTGCAATAATTCTTTATTAAAGGAATTATTGTCGTTACTTACATTTGCTCTAACAAAATCAGCAGTCTATATCCCAAAGCAGGTGTTAAATTTATAAGATCGCCTAATAGTTTCATTAAATTCTTCCTCCTCGGTGTCTTGTCATTATGTTTTAGCTCTAAGATCAGATTCACAATCTCTCGAACTGGCGGGATACTAAAATTTTCTCTGTAATACAAAAATTCGTTATAAATACTATAACTGATCTTGAATCTCTTCATAGAAGTATACCACTAAGCCACTTAACAAAAACTTACACAAGGTAAACTGAGTCTTTTTGAAGGCATGATTTAGTCATATCTGACTTATATATAAAGGCTAGACATTTTGCTACAGCTTGTCTTTCGCTAGTATCAACACTTCTATCAGATATGTCTTCCAAAACTTCCTCCAAATTCTCGCCACTGCAAACATAATTCAAAATAACAATAAGTGAAGGTAAATAATTAAACAGCCCGAACAAGTTAAGGTTTAAAAAATTTTAGCAACAGCTTTGATGGCCTTATATAGCTGACCAACTAACATTCGATCACTTACTTTTCATCGGAATTGTCATTTAACATGGTTTCAATAGGTATTCTTAAACTCGCAGGAAGACCTTGAGTGATTTCAAATATTTTAGATTTTTCTGCTTCTTCCACACTTGAAGCGATTATAGGACTACTACGCGAAGGTAAGGCACCAGCTAAAGCTGTAAGGTGAAAGATGGAATATATATTTTTTAAATTACTAACTCAGAGATGATAATGACAGTATCGAATGTTGCGTAATTAGTATTTGAAATTCATGATTATACCAGGAGTTGGGGACTTGTGATTTTTTTCTGTGACATCCAGCTTTATATCTTCTTCCTCTTCCTCCTCCTCATCCTCTTCTTCTTCTTCCGAGCTAAATCCTGGATCTACTTTAGCAAATGTCAGTATATTTGCACTACGCTGATCACTAGTGTCTCCAGTTGGACCTGATAAGGACATTGTTTCCCCAAAAGCATTTATTGCCATGGAATTAGAGGGTGTTAAGCTGATCGTGGCGGCGCTTGTGTCCATTTGAGGTGCACTGTCTTTCTCCGAAGCCACATTACCCCCATACCCTATACCGTCACTAAAAGTGTTATTTTTATTCTGTGCTTTGTTTCTATCCACGAGAACGAGTAAATGTTCCTGAATAGCCGTTCGTAAATCCGCGTCTAACTTTGGATTTTCTAGCACAAGATCTAAAGATGGCAGTACTTTTTTTTCTATGATGGCTCGAAGCGACGACCCTATTCCATCTTTAATTTTATCTGACCCTACGGGCCAATATTCAATTGAAAGCTGAAAGGAAAAATAATGAATTAATTAGGATGACTATTATATAGAATATATTTTTTTTATATTTTATAATAAAAGCAATAATCTAAAATAACGCACTCGTATTAAGAAGTCTAAAAGTGTGGCGGTGATGGCAGGATGAGGTCTTAAGCTGTGAAACATTACGAGAATCCCCGGCTCTGTTGACAAACAAAACATGCTTTAGTACATCTTAATCCGAAGTTAAAAAAACTGGACAACTAATTATATTTTTTTAAAGAATTATACCAATATTCATGATGTTATCTTTCATAGGATCAAACACAAGCCAATCAAAAAACAGTGCCAACTTGGCATTAGCAGCTGCAACAGGATGCGTGCAAGTAGTTAATAACCAGCCGATCACAGCCCACCGAGGTAAGATGTCTGAACACAGAACTTCATTGGTTGGATGAATCACGCCCACAATGAAACGAATAATGTCCGCTCTCAGTGTCTGAGATTCTGGTGTTGATAAATACTGAAAAAAATAATTAAAGTAAATTGCTTAGTTCGACAATGCTTTACACTTCAAAATTTAATCATACCATAAGAATGTCAAATAAAATTTTAAAATTCAATCTTGATCGTGTTGTTATGCAAAAAGTTATTAGAACCAACCTGCCGCTGAAACCAATCTTGATAGCGTTTCTGCATTCCAAATCGTACTTGCGTTGTGAGGAATATTATTTTCTTTTCCATATCAGGAGTTAGCCGGGACTGAAGATATTTTCTCGACGTTCGGCTATTTAACAACTGATGAACACCGGTGAGATGTGCGTCTAAGGTATTTGGATTCCCATAAATGTCTTTCCACAAGTTCTCAATCTCTGGGATTCTTGACACCGATTGTAAAAGTCGTAGAAAATCTCGGCCCAGCCCGATTTGTTGATTCATGCATACATCCGTAAAATGATTTCGTATCAGGCCCACAAGAAAATTAACCTGTAAAATACAAAAAATTAAAAATCGAATTCATATTTTCCACAAATACATTTAATTATTATAAAGGAGTTATTTTTCAGAATAACACATACCTCTTTTTGCTTCAAATTATTCAAAGTTGCTACTGAATGATCTTCTAAAATTCGTAAATAAGTATAAATGACGGAAGCGATGAGAATGGGATACTTCTCCAACCAACTCCTGTTTTCGCAATAAATATCTAACATACTTTCGGCAAGCCATAAATTTCTTGTCGATATATCTCCCCCTGCAATCTGCCTCATCAAATTCCAACATAGTATATCAACGTTGTTAATTCCAGCACGAACCAACTCCCTGAGGAATTCAAAGGAATATAAATTAAGACCTTGCGCACGATTTCAATAAAGAGCACTAACTTCTGTATTCACAACCAAGAGAGATTTCCCATTATTTATTTACCTAACAGTCCAGACAAGTTGATTTCTAGAAACATCAGTAAGTTTTTGGTATTTCTCAACAGCTATCGTTACCAACTGATCTATCACAACCCCCAAACTATCACGGCTTAAGAAGTTTAGATCTCGAAAATTCTGAAAACAATAACAGCGTTAAATTAGTGAAACTAATAAATTAGTATATTAAAATCCTAGCCAAAACCTGAAACATACAATGTCCTTTAAATCACAGTAACTTCAACTAGACCGTTTGAAATAATCCTTATCAATCAATGAATTAATTTTTTTCTCCAGCAATTTTTTGTTAACTGCGGTAAAAGTTACACCAGGTCAAGATATTATCGAGACTAAATTCAAAGTTCCGTTCCACACGCCAAGAATACTTTATCTCTCTAATAAAGAAATCACCCCTGAGACTCTTCCGGCGGATATAAAATATTCATAGATACTGCAAAGCATTATTTGACATTTGAAAATCCTAAGTATAGATTCAATCCATAAAAGCCATTAGTCGTTATAAGTATATATAGTATAGATATATACTTTGGGTGCCGTCGTCGGATCGGTGAGAATTGAGGCCAGAAGTCCAAGGCAAATGTCATCATGTGTTTTTTGATCCCGACATGCTGCGGAAGTGAGTACATCGTGTGCTTCTCGCTCTGACACCGGGCCAACTAATCTTGCTAGGACTGCACGCGATCTTTCAAATTTCTGAAACAAATTGTAAAATAATAACGAGAATTATTTCTATTGGCATTTCCAAGTCTCAACAATTCATGTCATAAATTATGTACAACCGAAACAGCTGAACAACATAATCAGATCAAAATCTCACAGCAGTAATCAGATCAAATTCTCACAGCAGTAATCAGATTAAAATCTCACAGCAGTAATCAGATCAAAATTTCACAGCAGTTCCGTTTCCCCAATTTTAATTTGTATATCATAATTATCCATTTAGTAAAATGCGCCTCCAGATTCAGCAAATTTTGTTTATTGATTATAGATCTAAAACAAGCATTACAAAATTTAATTAATTATTATTAAAAATTTAAGAATTCAAAATTGAACATTTATTCTTTATAGGCTCCCATATCTCTCATGGACAGAAAAATCCTACAAAATAGAAATGGAACATAAAAAGGCACGGACAACAACAAGTAATATTTAATTTTAATAATAATAACAGAGCAAAAAGAAGAAGAAGATCTGACAACAAATATATTTTCGAAGTCTGATTATTAGATGAGTGATCTGTTGAATCTGATAATCTGATGATGATGATAATGACTAAAAATCTTCAGATTGACGAGGGACGATGTGAGAATGTGAGATTTGTGAATCTAAAAAGGGTTTTGTTGGAACATTTTTGTATTTATTCCAAAGGATACAGATACAGCAGAGCAGATGAGAATAAGACACGCATGCCTTCCTGTAGCACGCGCAACTTTTCCAAATAATATTACATAACAAATATATGAGAAGGCAGAGAGAGCACAAGGGGAAACGGGGTATGTGAGAATCCTGTGTATTATTATTAACCCTTTAACTTCAAACCCCAAAATCTTTGACAATGTCAACAAAACGGTTGCTCTGCTCCTGGCCAACTGATAGATAATTAAATTCTGGACACTTACTTCTTCGATTTCATCCTTGCAGTCGATGGCTGAGTGATAAAAAACGCGTTTGAAGTTATTTCTATCCGTCTGCATGATGTACATGCATTCTCTGCAAAAGTTCCTGAACAACTGAAACTTTTCGAAAGCATTTGCTGGGTTTTAGTATTTAGTTTTTGTTGGTGGATCGGGATCGTCGAGTCGGTCGACCCTCCCTTCCCTCAACCAACTCGTAACATTCCCTCGACTCACCAACCACTTTTTCCTCCCATCAACACACACAAAACGTATGCATTTATAGACGCCAAATAACAAGCAAAGCACTGAAAGCACGTATAAGCATTTCAGAATATATCCCTCAAAGCAGTCCCAGATATTTAGTAGATAGAAAGATCCCGCAATCGCGTACAAATACACCAAATGCAGTATTTATATACATATGAAATCAAGTACTATATATATATAAGAAATATACTGTGAAAAATAACATAAAATCTTAAATTTATCCAGGAATATTCCTAGTTCTTCAGTATCGAAATCCAACTCTCCGGTATTTAACCCCGTAGCAGTGTTATCAGAAAGATACGGGTACACAATTACGGTAATATTTTTAAAAAATCCAGTATTTTATAAAAATACGTTTTTTATTATAAGTATAGAGCAGGAATATATTATATATATACAAACATACTTACATATTGATACATATATACTCATGTTATATTTTTCATTCACACGCTGCTGCCCGTCGCTTATTCTTGATATTGACTCGCTCTTTCTCTCTTCCTCCCGCAGAATTTAAAGAAATACTGATTTCTGAACGAAGTTTCGAAGCTGAAGCAGTCACCTCTACTGTGTCCTGTCCAGTGTCCAGTGGTCCTACGGTTCCTTCCCTGGTCCGGAATTGACCTGTCGTTTTTACAAATAAAATAAAGGAGGAAAAATAAATCCCGGTTTCCCATTCAGTCAATACGTTTGTACTTGATAGCTTTTTAATTACTAAATTGTGACTTTGGTTCGTCGTGGGAGGTCTCAAGCATGGCAGACGAAGGTGACCAGGTGAGATTCAATTGTTTATTGGGTTGTAAATATTAAATTTGGGTAGGCGATCATGCTGTAGTAAGTAGTAGTGTAGGTCGTGGGTATTTAATTAAAATTTTAATATTGTTTGATTTTATTCTGAATACTGACCATGTTAAAATAGTAAATTACTCAGTATTATAATTTCAGAATTTGAAATATAATGATTGACAAAATCATTAAGTTTATAGCTAGTGATATTAACATGATCGATGTTTCAAGATAACTAAATAATTGATTTGGGAAAATAATTTTGATGCGTGGTTTGTTTTCTTGGATTTGAGAGTATTGAATTTATTTAAAGCAGTATTAGTATTGAATAATCCTTTAATATTTAATATTGAGCCTTAGAAAAGGTGATCATTGCAATATTGCATTATTGAAAGGTTCTATATTTGTTTTACAGCAAATGGGAGATGTGCAGCTGAAGGAGCCCTTGGATCTTCTTCTTCTTAGTTTGGATGAAGTAGTCACTGTGAAAATGAGGAATGAAAGAGAGCTTCGAGGGAAATTACATGTAAGTATAGTATAATTACATAAGTAGATACGTGAGTACGAAAATAATAATAATAATGACGATGCATTTATGATTTAATTTAAACGTATGTAAATTATATATGCGAATGCCGTATCTAACTAATGTAAAATGCACTAATTTGATTTCAAAGGCGTACGATCAACACTTGAATCTGGTGTTGGGGGATGTAGAAGAGACAGTAACTATCATCGAAATTGATGATGAGACGTATGAAGAAATTTACAAGACGACGCGACGAAATATACCAATGTTGTATGTACGAGGGGATGGAGTCACCCTCATTGCACCGCCTTCGAAGATGCCTCAGTGAAAGATGTTGTTATACATAAATATACTTATAGTACTTATTATAATATTCATGAGTTATATTCAACTCTTTTTCTTGTTTGATGTGTTTGTACACGAATTTGTACCCTTAATAAACTAGTACATATTTTTTGAGTCCAATAATTCGAGACAATTTTATTGTAATTATTAAACGGTACATATCAGTTAGGAAGATACTGTTTAAGAAAGAAGTTGTGCAGCAATTTACGCATTTGATTATTAACTACGTCTACATTGATATATGCAGAAAGATATTGCAAAATTTTAAAAGCAAATATATATTTTATTTGTAAAAATAACTGTTAACATCATGTTATTAATTTAATATGAATCAAAAAGTTGAATGTTCGAAACAGTGAACCGAAAAAAAACATTATTAGAAGAGGTTAAAAACTTGAAATAACAATATATATCGTTAGAGTTTAGTAACAAATGGGTTCACTCGTGAGGTAACTGAACGTTCTGGTGCTTTGCTGCTATTAAAATTATTTTTATTCGGAGGATTATTATGCGAGTAACGATTGCGACTACTTAGAGTTGCAAGTAAAACCTCTACTAGTTTCATTTCAGTTGCAAAATCAGGTCCCGTACTTGCCCTAGCGCCTTCCGTGTTGTAAATAAATGATGTTGTCTCGATTGGACTAGGACTTGGAATATAACTGCTACTAGGTCTTGATCTGCTGGATTTAAAGGGAAAGTGGGACTCGTGAGACAATAGAGTGGCAGGACTGCCCAGTGGTAATGAAATAGCTGATCCAGATTCAATCATTCGATTAAGGTACAATGAAGCCCATAGCTGAATATCACACATGCTGGAAGAGCAGGCTAGCAGGTTCGGGTTTTTACGGCCATCAGTCGGTGGTGGGCATAGCAATGAACGGATCTTATACATCGGATTACAAAGTTTCGGAGGCAACAAGGGTAACGCTGAGGACGAGGCAATTGATTGTCTGTTTCCTGCTGGTCCTGAAGGATATAGAAATGATGCCGCCGCAAACATATTGACTTTGCCGGCGAAAGTGTCGGGTACAGTTGACTTTTCGTCTATTACGTTCTTCTGGAATATCTTGTGCCATGCAGACAAGTGTTTGTAAAGCTCCTGAAAAGAGAATACATTTTGTTACATTAACAATTTAAGCAAACAGTACGATTTAGAACATAGATACATACTTAAGTAATTCTTAATTGAAAACAATTTTATTGCTTCGTTCGAAACCAATCTCAACTTACCACATTACATCTTTGCTTGGGTGTATCAAAGAGGAAAGTTCCCGTTGTTCCATCAAAAGTAGAATCCCATATATCAATCAATAACAGTTCATTAAATTCGAACTGAAACGGATTCTGAACACAAAGTTGATAGACGACGTCAAGGAATAATAAAAAGACGGGACTGGTGTGCATGTATGTGGAATGGAAGGGATGACCCGTAGCTACCCAATCTTTCTGAATCAAAGTGAATAACCCAATTGCTGTACGAAATCTGGGGTCCAAGATAAGCTGAACAATAGATCCGATCAGGCAAGAGACGTCTCTGCCCTCATTTTCTGAAAATTAAGGAGTTTTTACGATTTTATTTTTATTATTAATGTTTTTTATTAGCCATCCCACCACTAATTTCATAAAAGTCGTTCACTTCTCAACTTAAGTATATTATTAACCTTTCACAATAAATAATACAAAATAAAACCTTTCGCATTAAAAGCATTATAATGCATCTGTAAAGAACTTATTAATACCTTGCAATATAATAACTTTATGGGCTTCAATGTTATCCACGATTTCAGCAGATTTTTCGATGGCCTTTGACACCCACCAAAGCCACTTGGTTTGTTCCAGCAGGGATAAGAAACGGGAATCAGTCTCTTCTAAATTTACTAAAGATTCTGGACAGCAAAGTTCCAGCAAGCGGTTGAATGACTGTTTGAGCTCCTTCACCGAAAAATCTTTTTCCAAATCGCAGATGAAGAATGGGTCTTTCGGCTTGGGACAGGATTTACCAAGTTGCCCATGAAATGCATTCTCGAAGGAGCTGGAACAATAATAAAAACATCACTGTAATTTTATTGCGTACGTCGTCGGTATATTTTGGATTTTGGCAGTCCGAGCTAACTTTAAATTACAAGTGCATAAATGAATGAAGAATTATATACACGAAAGTTTAAGATAGGAACTTAAAAAGTAATTACCTGTCATTTTCATTGTGAAGCTTGCTCGTACGAATAATTGCTGCCCCTCGTTTGTCGCCCCATATCCAGAAAGGTGGCCTGGTTCCTTTGAGCTTCTCGGCCAGGGTACATAATTTTGATTCTTCGATTCCCTTTGGAATGACTATCCATTCAGGTAACCTGGAACAAATAATAAGCAATTTCATTATTTTCAACTGTGTAGAATTTAATGTATAGTTAAGGTTAATGCTACGAACATTTGGGTTAATGGCTACCATTGGCAACTATATTCCAAACAATAAAATATAGTATAAATACAAATTTAGCTATTCTAATTTTTTACACCAACTATCATCAAAATAATTTTGACGAAACGTCACATTTTTGGATTTTGGACATCTTTATTATTTCTCACTAAAGACTAAAGACGAACGACGGAACGACGTAGTTTAAAACAAAATAAACACAATTATAAATAACTTTACTAATTACCATTACTCGTTTACTCCTTAATGTCCTTAACTCTCGTAGTATATAAATCATTAATTAGATGATTATTACATAGTAAAAAAATAATCTTGGAACTAAAAATATGGGCAACACGACAGGACCGTTGACACCAGAAATTACAAAGCAATGGATGGACAAAGCAAAGGACGAATTTGAAGAAAGATGGAGAGAAAATCAAACATCGGTAAATAATAAATAAGGATCAATCAACATTAATTAATATATTACTAATTGTCCTGCATTTAAACTGAATTTGAATTACTAAAAAGTACAGAGTCGAACTATTAAAAATTTCATTTCAAATAATTACTTGTAATAAAATATTTTTTTTTAATTCAATAGATCCAAATTGAACGAAATAAAGAATAATAGCTTAAATAAATTATTTTTGAACTTTTTTTAGAACTCCAATTGCAAACTGGAGGATTTCGATCGCTTAAAAACATTGGGAACTGGCTCATTTGGCCGCGTCCTACTCATGCAACACAAGCCTTCCAAAGAATATTTTGCAATGAAGATCCTGGACAAGTTGAAAGTAATAAAGCAAAAGCAGGTTGAACACACTCTGAACGAGAAAAAAGTCTGTAGCACCATACTCTTTCCCTTCGTCGTCTTGCTCAAGTATCATTTCAAAGACAATTCCAACCTGTACATGATAATGGAGTATATAAGTGGCGGAGAGATGTTCAGTCATTTGAGGAAATTAGGAAGATTTAGCGAAGAGCATGCTAAATTCTACGCCGTCCAAGTCACCATGAGCTTTGAGTATCTCCACACCATGGATATTGTGTACAGGGACTTAAAGCCGGAGAACATCCTCATTGATGGTCAGGGCTATTCGAAAATAACGGACTTTGGGTTTGCCAAACGAATCAAAGGCCGGACTTGGACGTTGTGTGGGACTCCGGAATATTTAGCTCCGGAAATTATACTTTCAAAGGGATATAACAAGTCGGTGGATTGGTGGTCTTTAGGGGTCCTCATTTTTGAAATGGCAGCAGGCTATCCCCCTTTTTTTGCGGATCAGCCCATTCAAATCTACGAAAAGATTGTAGCAGGGAAACTCCGGTTTCCTAATCATTTTTCAGAGAATTTGAAGGACTTGCTGAAGAATATTCTCCAAACTGACGTTACAAAGAGATTCGGAAATCTCAAAAATGGAGCTCAGGACATCAGGAATCATAAGTGGTTTCAGAATTGTGACTGGATCGCTAACTTCAACCGAACATTAACTGCGCCTTTTGTTCCGAAAATAAAAAATCCTGGGGATACATCTAATTTCGACGACTTCGAAGAAGAGCCCATTAAAGTTGCCTCGACGGACAAAGCAGCGAAAGAATTTGCAGATTTTTAAAAATACAGAACTTAATTAATTTATTAGTAGTTAATTCCACAACTTCCCTCGTCAAATAACAGATGGCTAACGATATCAAACCAGAAAATGACGTTAACTATAATAATTAGGGGAAATTACCAAATAATTAAAACCAGCAATCAGATAATCGGTGTGACTAACTTCTTGACGTACAGAAGTTGTTACGTTGTCGTTAGAATAAAAAACAAAAATAAATTTCTTTGTACATGAATCACCGTAATAAAAAAAAAATACAATTAAAATTTAATGGATTTCTTTCGCATTAAAAGACGTAAAACTATTTAAATATTGTTTCCTTGTGTTGATTGTAATTGAATTCTTTATCTATCAAACGTCAGAACTCATAAGAATAAAAATAAAACTATTATCACATCCATTCAAGCATACCAGAAAAGCAAAAACATGCAATTTATAATTATTTAATAATAATATAATGCATTATTTAATAAAAATAATAATATAAGGAATTAATACATATTAATATATATATATACTTATATTTAATTAATAAAGGATAATCAACATACGTTTCACAAACTGAAAATCCCTTGTTGATATTAGACCAAATATAGGACGTGGACCCAGTAAACTTCAATTCACTGGCCCAATCGGCGACTTTGTCAAAGCAAGGCACGAAAGGTCGGGTGTAGCGGTAGGGAAGGTCAGCTTCCGGATCATTCCCTTTACAGTAATCGTAGTAGAACAATCTCTCAATGGACTCAGGATTCGCATGGTGCAGAATAGCATTACAAATATTCTTCCCATGATCTATGGGCGATAGGTGAAAGGACACATTCATCCTTTTGAAGTTTGAACATAGAATAAATATCTCATAAATCCTCGTCCTCTCCGAGTAAAATTGTGTCGAACTCTGGGATCCACTAGAAGTCAGTTTAATCTTATGTTTCGATTTCCTCTTCTCATCCTCATAAAACCAAAGAGTGTGGATTGACAGGAGTGGGACATAAATCTCTGGACAGGATTGATCCGATGAAACGAAAGCTAATCTGGCATTGGTAACAAATAGTGAGCCCAAAATCCCGTTCTTTTTCGCCAATGAAGCAAACCGATGAACATCATGAGCTTCCGCTATCACTATTTCCCCACGGAGGAAATTCGGCTGCAAGACCGATTCACCCATTGCACGCGGCATCTGAAATTTATATTTAAAAAAATTAATTAAAATCAGTAAATAATATTATTACTCAAATTTCACTTTTTATTCTCTAATTTAGTTCAAACAAATTTCATTTCACACATTTAAATTCAGGCACATTTTATAAAATATGGGAGGATTATAATTATTATATTGCTAACTTCTCTATTAGTATTTCTTCGAAAAATTTTGTTTCCTGTCACCTTTTTACAAGGAGTAGTGGTCAGGGTGCGTGAAAACTCCTAAAAAGCCGTAAATTCAACTTTTAAAATATGAGAATCAGCACTCTATCAGCAAAAATCTGGTATACTTAATCACCTATAAATAAAAAATCCATGAATTTCTCCAGCTACAAATTAATGTTCCAATTCCAAATCCCAACCAACTACAAAGCAGAGAAGAGTAACTTATATTCAAGATCTTTCTCTGCCAACTGCAACAATTAAACTGCGCTATATATTCCAAAACGGAAATTTATATTGTTGATAGAAACTTGTAATAAGTACAGCAGTCAACAATGAAATCATTGGAGTACTCTTTATTATTCTTTTTCAACTTATTGCTTGAGTAATTTTTTCGCGATATAAACAATGTAGAGCAGACACTTATTACTTTATATGTATATCACCGTGTCTCAAAAAGGAATACATTAATAAGAAACGCAAAAAGTTTTTAGCACATTAAACTTTTGTAACAATGCATCAATAAAGATCGTTTTAATGACTGCTTTGCCTTTTTTATTATGATTTCTACAAAGCAAACCTGTTGTTTGGCCTTGTTATTATTATTATGACAAACTCATCAGGCCATTTTGCTTGTATTTTATATGCACAAACAATGAACGCCTCTTTAACAACTTAATTGTAATTTAACTTGCAATAATTCCGTCGGGTTAACTATTACCTCGCCAAGCAAGAAAGGAGATTAATTTCAAAGAATAAGTTCCTCTGCTAATTAAAAAAAAAAGTCAAAAATAAAGTCAAAATACTTCAAAATACACAGATCTGGCAGATCTGATCTGAAAAGAGATCAATCAAGTCTAAATCTCACAATATTTCCGTCTGAATTGATTTAAAATACTTGTTAAAGCTCTTTTATACGGTGATATTTTTAGTTTTAGTTTTCGTTCAACAAATTAAAATATGTAGCGACTATATTAAAATGTGTATTTTACAATTTATTAACTGTATAGCTCGACCCAGCAAAACACTTGAGTTTTGATGCTTTAATAGCAAACAGATCAGTGTGCTGATGACAGTAATAATAATTACAAATAAGAGCAAACGTCATTATGCTCCACAAAACATTAGCTAGAAATTATTGGTTCTTGGGTATTATTAATTATCTTTTAATCTGGCTGCAAAGCCTACTTAAACCAACCTAAATTCCAATAAAAATATATAGGTGTAGCAAAAGTTCAAATGAATTTGACAAATTACTACACATTCAAAATTTGAAAGTATGTGTGGATTTTTATAAATAAATAAATTCATCAAAATCCAAATAAAGTAACTGGCAATGATTGAAAACAAATGTAAAATTATTAGCAATTTTGCTAATTAAGTATTATTAGTATTAATCATTAAAAATTGAACACCTTATTTATAAAATATTACGAGACTTTCCGCATTCATCAAGCAGCTTTAACTCTCGCTGCCTTTCCGAAATCGGTTAAAATTCGTTACTAAAAATCAAAAATAATTGTTAAGAAATAATAAAATTTAGAAATTAGAGACTTTTTAGAGAGATTTTTTATAGTTAAAGGTAATGGATGCAAATAATAATTTTATTGTTGAATCGCTTTGTTTTTTTTATTAACATTCAAAATATCATTATGTAGTGCAAATATTGAATATGTTTAAAATATGTGTACGTTAAATGGCAAATTAAATATTTACTAAAAATAAATAATTTGATTTTAAACATTAAAACAATCAAAATATCAATTAAATTACCTTCATTTCATACTCATCTAATCCGACGTAGCTCCGGAAGGATCCCATTTTAATCATACTTTTTGGATTTAAATAGTTTAAAATCCTTAAAAATTGTTATAGCACTCTGGATCCAGATTTAATTGATTGTCAAGAAGATCAAGATTTTGTGAAATCACTGATAATGCTATCATAGTGTGTATACTTTAAGTATATGTTCTAGTTTTTAAAATATATTTTAATATAAGTACAAATAAACAGCTGAAAAATTAATTGTTGGGATAATTAAAAAAAATAAAACGTTATTAGCACAGTAAATTAATGAAATAGAAATAGAGTTCGGGCTAAAATTAAAAACACGCGTTCAACAACAATTAATAAGTAGAAGCAGCACTATTAATAAAAATAATATTTGATGGTAAAGATGATAAACAACTATTTACAAAAACACTTTGTTTGTGATTTTGTTATACTCATGCGTTAATGTTTAAAAATAATAATACAAGAAGGATCAATTAAAGGAAGTTGATCTCTCCCATCTCAAATGAAATCTCAGCACAATAGAGGAAATAGTCGAAAGAGAGAATATGAAAGGAAGAAGAATCTCGTCAACATTTTCGGAAAGGTGCGCCCTTCCAAGCCTGTTGCTGCAGCAAAAAGCGTAAAGGATTCCTATGCATTGCCATTTAAGTGAATATTTACTATATGCGGCACCCTATAACATTAAAATTGAACACGTTTATAAAACACATTGCAAATATATGACAAATGGTAAATAAATATTTTTTTTTTTACTTTATATAGTTTTTTACTTGTTTACACATATGTACAACATTGTAAATACATAATACATGCAATTTCATATGTGCAAATGTGCGAAATCCATGCAAAATTATGTTTTTAAAGCAATATTACATATCGACGGTTACACATGAAAAGGTGCTAAAATTTTCGTAACGTTATGGCTTAAAAATAATAATAGCCCGTTTTCACGTTTAGCCGATGATATCTTTTTATTATGCACACTAACTTCATGGTCTTTGTATTTGTCATATATGGCTTTTAATATTGCGGCTGGATTTTGCGGTTCAATTAATAATTGAGAATAATAATAGGAATCATAGGAATTATAGGGCTGTATATACGATTTCACATTGAAGTGTGTTAAAATAGCAAAATCACATATGTATTGTAAATTGTACTGTATGAAATAGAATGGAGAATGTCATCGGTTAAACTCGCAAAGATGCTAAAATAATTTTTAACCCATAACGTTACGAAAATTTTAGCACCTTTTCAAGTTTAACCGATGATATGTGAATAATTGTAAGTACTTCTGTGCACAAACACAAAGTAAAATACAAAATAGCATATAGTAAAAACTCTCTATAACGGCGCCCTATTAAACTGGAAAATTTGACCGTTATAAGGAATAAGTGCTCGTATAAGAGTGAAAGTTTAATGGAGATTTATTTCTGCGGTATAGTAAAAATGTCGTTATAGAGAGTGTTCTTATAAAGAGGACCGTTCTGGCGAGTTTCCCCATAACGAAAAATCCATATGTAATAAACAAAAACCCGTGAATTTTAGACTTTAATAATATTGTTATTTTATTTTATAGTATAAAGTATAACAGTCTATGACATTTCAGTTGCATATGAAATATAAGCATACTTACAAATAGAGTAAAATGAAAATGTGTATACTTGGTGGTATTTTATGGATGAGCTTGGTTTGAGTTGTTGTAATTTGAATATTAATAATTTCGATGTGCTGTTGTTATGAATGTCGTGCTACTTACATGCATATGAATTTAGTGTACTTATAATTATTATTGTACTTCAAAATGCTGTAAGTCGTAAGTAAATAGGTAGGTGCTTTTCAATTATATACATAAAACGTATTTATCAATGATCCCTTATCTATTTCGCTACGGATGCTGTCTGCTATGGCTATGATTTATTCCATAACCATGCATGTAATGTGCCTGTTGTGTACTGTTTAATACATGGATGTGCTTATTTATTGGTTGAAAATATCCTCTCTCCATATTATTCAATTCAATTTCACTTCGTCTGAGTTTCATCTTTCATCATTCATTAAACTCATTTATGATGCAGCATGCGGCAAACTACACCATGTTTAACTTTAATCTATCATTTCGTTTGGACTCAACACAGATTAATTTACGTGCATATAAGCACCTGTACACAGAAACTGACATGACAGTAACTGCAGTATGTTATACACCACGTAAAAATCATTCTAAAAATGCAGTTTTGTTTCTATAGTCATGATTATATATTCGCATATTTTAAAATATCACCAAGATATGCCAAACACTGAGAGTTTGCATCCAAGTAGACACTTTTTTACATAAAATTGATGCTTTTACAAAACCCGCTGAAGTATTTAAATGGGAAAAGGGAAGCCCCCTAATATTATTATTGATACTTCGGGAATTTTGACGATTTCGACTTTATGAGTTAGTTTGAAGTTGTGGAATATACTTTGATTTGATATTATCCGTTATATTCGTTCACCTTCAATTTTATATAGACCGTTACATATATGTATTGTACCTACGTACTATAGTATTAAAGCCCTGTCAAAGACATGGTGACAAGAAATAACATAATTCCATTTATTGTAAACATTATATAGTTGGGTATACATATATAGCGGTTTCCGTATATTTAAATTTAACGAAATTGAACGCAATCTAAATATTCCAAACAAATTTTCAATCTAAATGCAGGATGATACATCCACCATCAATTGAGTGCAGGGTGGGATTTCCCATTAACATTTGATTGCAAGATGGGATAGAACCACCACGATTTCCATTTTATTTTAATGCCGTCCAGTTTTGAAATGCATGAAATTGTATGTATTTAGTTGAAAATAATCAGAGGTGAAGTTGGAAAATTTCTTATGGTCTGGCTCTTCCAAAATCCCACTTTTAGCTTGGAGAAAATGTTAATTTTCAACAAAATTAGTCAAATTTATTAACATTCAAACATTTCACACGTTTCAAAGCACTTTAAATTATTTTTGCAACCCTTTATTTTAGGTTAATTGCTGAATGTTGGGCTCAACGAGGATTCAATAAAGGAACCGAATGACATTTTAGCATAATCATTTTTAAGCCGGGATTTAGCAAAATCCTTGGATATTTTCATAACTTTCGGGCAATTTTGACAATTCTTGAAAGTTGTTATGAATATATTTGCTTAAAAACATTTCTAGTATTTAAATTAAATAAAATCATCAATCCAAATCCATACTATGTATTTGTAGGAATTTTTTGAAAAAATGGAGATGCAAAAATTCTCGGGTTTCTGACCAAAATAGCATTTTTAACCCAAAGGAATTTGCCCAACTGCCTGGGCATTTTCAAACAAGCGGGTTAAAATTAAAACTCGATTGTATTTTCTTTTTGCCAATACCAGTAATACATGTTTCGTAAATGTCTTCTGTTCTTTTAATTGTGGAAGAACTGAAAATCTCTCGATTATTTAATTTTTGTTATGATTGTTGTACTTTGCATCACACATTTTGTTGTTTTTATCAATATTCTTCTTCATTTGAGCCTGGATTCTGATTTCTATTATTTACGGTTTACGACCAATACTCTAAATTTCTTATTAGGCTCTGAAGTTTTATGACCTGGCTTAGCCAGGTGCAGTCAGCCCTCTACTGCGAGATTGTTGGAGTTATCCCACCTTGCATTTAAACTACTGATGGATATCTCATCCTGCATTTAGATGCAAAAACAAATTAGATGCACATGGATATAGCTCACTTTGCATCTTCCCCGACGATGTATGTACTTGTTGTCGGCCATATATACATTTAAATGAAAATGCAATATTGCCATTGTATTTCTGCCCACACTGCTGAAAGGGCGCTATCCACTGGGCAAAATCCCGCGGCATTTTGATTTTCGAGTAGGCAAAACGTCCATGCTAAGTGCTAAGCCTTGACATTTTCGGATTGCCAAGATAATTTTGGAATTTTCTTAAATTGATTTTTCTTCCACAATTTACGTTCCAAGTTTTCGTTCTGTATTATAGTCAGTCGTTCTGTTTCATTTTTTAAATAATCGTTCCTGCCAGGAAATCGTGAACGTTTTCCATGTTTTGCCAGTTTTGCGTTCCATGTTGTTTGTGGGAGAAAACGTGGTACCACGTTTTACCACGTTTTAGTGTGTAGTTCCATGTTTTGTTTCTCGTTCCATTCCAGGTTTGAGCAAACCCCGTTCACACCATATGTTTGATAAAGAGCAGTTGTTCTAAAATTTTGTCATCATTCTGCTCAAGTTCTTACGCAAAAACGAATGTTCTACTGCATGTACAACTTCATTTGTTTCACTATAAATATACCAAGAGACTGCAAGGAGTTATTAATTAACGGTCAGTCGTTATCAAGTAAACTTTATTCCCACTATTTCAGCCAGAGTAAACGTGATTAATTGTGTTCCTAGAGGAAGGCTAAAATGGCGCAATCATCGCCACCATTGGGTAAAAACATTAGTTGTAAAATATTTGAACTACAACCTTGTCTTTGTAATATAAATTGGTGCAAGTAGTATTAATATTTGCGGTCGTAACGTATTCTGGTGCTATGGGCTTATTAGTCACAATAAATCTCATTATAGGTTTAACAGACGCGGAGATGGCCAGTTCTAAACACTTGAATAATTAATTTAAGCAATATTTAATAAAATATTTGTGGTAAAAAAAGTATGCAATTCCAAATTCAAATGTCTCTGTAACAATTCCTAAAGTGAGTCTAATTATTTTTCGTTTTCTCGCAGATCACATTTCCATAGACATTGGCGCTGAGATTACCATTAACCCTCAACCAATTAAAGCCGCTACAACATCTGAAGGTATCGTATGGAATGTTCGGGATAGCATAGTAACTTTTAAGGGTAGAGAAGACATAATTCAGCAACTTCATCAACGAATCGAAGCCAACCAATTAAATCCGAACCGCAATGTCGTTTCCCAAACTACAGCAATTTGTGGGATGGAAGGACTTGGAAAAACTGAAACAGTCAGAAAAT
>JAQGAK010002192.1:0-22344 GCA_034696945.1 Lipothrix lubbocki
AGATGTTCACAGCTAGTGATCGAAAGCTCGGCTAATAAAATCTCGAATCATTATAAACCACGTATTCCATTTATTTGAACAATGTTTGATGTTATTTAGTGCTCAAAATCTAGGTTTTTTAACTCAGGCAAACTAAATTAGCGACCAAGCACAGGTAAGAAATAATAATAATAATGGTTTTATTACGATCGATTTAGCAGCCCTTATAATTGGTTAATTATACACGAGGCGGGGAATTTGCGAAAAATGCAAAAGTTTTAAAACGGTGCGCTAGACTACTCCCACCCTACTAAATAATAACCCCCAGCACTAGCACAATGCAAAACTAAAACAATAAATTTCAAAATTTGCGAAATCGAAAACATTTTGGGAAATAAAAATATATTTGCGAAATCACAAAAAAATCTCTAAAATATGCAATTTTCAGCATTTGTTTTAGCCAAAATTAAAACTTTTTTTTCATTTCTGTAGGTGTAATTTCGACCTTTTATAATAAATATACATGATTACAAGCACAATAAACTAAATTACTACTCGACAAGCAAGAAGGTGCCACATTTTAAACATTAAACAATTTGAAACTTTGATTGCGTTGAAAGCTTTTTGGTGTTGTTTTTATTTAATTAATTTATTTATTTTACAGCACGTTGAGGCTGGTAAAATAGTGATTTGAACAAAATATTTCTTTTATGGGGGAAGAACCGTTTAATGTATTATATAGAGTGGAGTTCTAATTTTTAATGAATGTACTTATCCTTAGCCACATGTGTATCGGTTTGGGGGGAAAGATTTATCTATTTCATTTTCATTTCGTTTAGAAGCACGTATAGAACCACTTGTGTTGAAGCACATTTATAGATTAACCCAAATATATTTATTGCGCATTGTTGGCAGAGCGGAACAAAATACATGGTACTTTAAATTAGTATTTAAAATACATTTTCGTCCTTCATAGTTTGTATGTTGCCTACAAAACATGTTTGTTTTTTTAATTAGGATTGAAAACTATTGCTATAATGCGATAAAAACGTAGGATCGAAATTAGACTTCTCGTGATCATCATACTTAAGACAGTTCAACACATATCGAAAAAACTTAAAATTCAGGGAGGAGCTGAATTTAAAATAATACCACTGTAATGAAAGCGCCATTGAATCTTTCAATAAAATCCAGTCAATATTTTCGCAATTGTTATTTAATCTGTTTATACACCAACAAATGTATATACACAGTGTTATTATTATCAACATTGTGCTGCCTAATTTTCGAATATTTTATAATTGGATTATGGACTGGACGTTTGGAAGTAAATACTATTTGCACAATACTTTTATAGCTTATAATAATGTTTATAATTTCTTAATTTAGTTTATAAAAACGTTTGAATTCCTAATTTCAACGGACTCTGCTAGGAGGATGAATTTAAGAATTAATTCCAGTTTAGTTGATATTATTGAATTCATCAACTCATTTTTTAATGGCGGGAAATAATAATAATTATTATATTTATTATATTTTTAGCTTTAAATAATGAGTTAACTACTATGTAGTAAGGATGTTATTTGCAGGGGTGTATGTGTATAAGTACAAATAAAATTTCAGATGATGGAAACACGAACATATGGACTTAAATAAATTTAATTGTCCCATTATTGCAGATTACTTGGGCAACTACAAATGTAACACACAAAGCAGATTATCAATATCCAGAAGTTATAGAAAAAAAAAGAATCTTACTCTGGACTCCTCATTTCGACAAATCCGATATTACGGATTATTTCCTTGGGGATGTGCACCCCTTCAGCCAATCCGACATTTGTCGATTCAATTGCGAATTTACTTTGGATAGGAACCTGCTTAATTCGAGTGACGCCGTTGCGTTCCATGGAAGAGGATTTCTGAAGCGGTAATTTTTAAATAGTGTTTAGAAAGCTCATTGAGTGACAAAGTTCAACATTTAAAATTTAAATTCTGAAATAATGTTAATTCTGTATTACAATCCGAGAAACACGTTAAAGAAAATTGAAATATATCACACATAAAATGAACATCATACATATTACCATCTAAATAATGTCGTTTTATTATTATTTTTAAAAGGGTTGATATTTCTGGTAAATATGTATTTACACCTTTGGACTTACCGACCACCAGAGGTCCGGGTCAGTCTTGGATTTTCTATTTGTGGGAAAGCCCACTAGCGACGGAAGCGCCTATGGAAGCGTTTGCAAATCTTTTCAATATTACAATGTCGCATCGGCAGGATTCAGATATTTTTATACCGAACGCTAGACTTGTTCAATCGGTGCTGACAAACGATTCTGAGATACGCAATATGGTGTTGAAGTAAAAATTATATATATTCGATTAAGATACAAATATTATTGTACATGCGTCTAGCTGTAAAGTGGAGCATCCGCCATCATTTTAAGTGCAAGATGGGATGACTCCATAATTTTTAAAATTGTCCCATTTCCGTTGAAATTTGTACATACAAGCTCCACCACTTTTTCAGTTTTTAATGCAATTTAAAGGGGATGTCCGATCTTGCACTGATTTGATAGATATATCATCTTGCATAGTAAAAAAAACGATTTTTAATGACGTATTCCATTATCAATGTGAACACTTTTTCTTCTAGGAAGACGAAACTAGTAGCATGGCTTAATTCAGACTGTAGCACCAATCATAGCAGGCGAAGTGGGCTTGTAGAAAATTTACAGATGTATGTTGAAATTGACATTTATGGCGTATGTGGTCCTTACAATTGCATATCTGACCAGTCTGTTATCGGTAAACACTCCAGCTGGTGGTATAAAACATTTATCAACCCCTGCTACAACGAAACCGGTCAACATTACAAATTTTACCTCGCGTTTGAGAATGCTCTGTGCAAGGATTACATAACGGAGAAGCCTTTCAATGCACTTGCCGCCGGAATGGTTCCCATCGTTTACGGCGCTGTTGATTACAGTTTATATCTCCCTCAGGGAAGTTACATCAATGTAAATTCTTTTCCGTCCATGAAGGATCTGGCCGATTATTTACACCTCCTTGATAAGAACTCGGAGAAGTATTTGAAATACTTTGAATGGAGGAAGACCCTGAAAGTTGACCCTGTTCCCTTTATGGCCAGAGGTTGGTGCGCTTTGTGTGAGAAATTGACTTTGGATGCCCTGCCAAGAAAGGAAGCTCTACAAGATTTTCAAACTTGGTGGATTGGAAAAAATAGTTCACACTGCACATTTCCAAATATTTGATTTTAATTTTTAAATGTGATAACAATTTAGTTGGTGATGTTGTTTCTAAATAGACGATCTTATTACATTAGGATTTTAATTTTATTATGCAATTCAGATCCGAGGTTGTCAATAAAACCACTGCTTATGTTATTGTGATCCAATGATTTTCGGAATGGCAAATATGCGTTTACAAATACAAAATGTATTTAAACAAATATAAAATTGATTGCTTTCTTCGCTCTGAAGAAGATAACAACTTGTTATCGAAAGCTTAGCTGAATAAAAATTAGCATTGACTTCCACGGTACCGTTAACATGAAGCCATTATAATATAAAATTTATTTAAACAAATACAAAATTTATTTAAACAAATACAAAATTTATTTAAACAAATACAATATTTATTTAAACAAATATAAAATTTAATTAAATAAGTACAAATATCAATTTAGCAAATGCCATTTTAAAAGACGTTCAGATAGTTAATAGTAAATTTCACGATTCTGAAAATTAACTAATGAATTCTAACAATGATATTAATCATCAAGGTAAAGTGAATCTATGACTGAGTTGGTCATAGTTCCTACATATCTAACCGGCAATTGATATGTATCAATATGTTATAGTAAATATTGTTTCCAATAGTGTGGATCCGATTTGAGAGAATGAAACTTCCCCATTGTGTTGGCTGCCAGGATGATACGAGCGACGAACAGAAGTGCTGACACTGACGCGGATGCTGTAATAATTTAAAGATATCGTCGTTGAAGATGCAAATATGACCACCTTTGCTAAAAAAACAAAACTGAATGCTATACTAGCAGTGTTATTCCAAAATTGTCAACTGCAAATATCAACACGCCTTTTAAAATGTATGACAGAAATTTGTATATTCGAACTTGATTAATCCATTTCTAAGCATTCTTTCTGCAGTTTCCGTGACGTTATCTGTAAGTACCTCGTGCTAAAGCTTGAAAATTAAATGTGATACCACCATGCTAATTTTACACATACATGATCATGCTGTTAATAATTCGAACGAGTAATAGAGTGAACAATTCGTCACGTTACAGTACAGCATGAATGGGGTAAATTTAATTCGACGATAGATTTTCCTTTGTAAAGCTTTGGAGTGCCTTTTAACGGATGGATAATAAATCAAATTTAATAAGTTTCATCATTAGTAAGTTAGTTTTCCATATTGCATGTAAGAACATGATATAAATCAAAAATTAATGACAAAAGGCGCTGTAATCTTAGGACAGAAATAATTTAAACGAGTAATGAACCATAGAATCTCCAACACGCCAGCTAAACTGCCTTAAGCTTTAGGTTTCGATTTTTATTGAATAGAAATAAATTGAGTATTATTTCTTAATAAGACATTTTAATCAATGAGAATTTCATTAAACGTACTAATGAATTTTATCCTATAATATACACAAGCTATAGACTTTAATTTGAAAATGCGTGTAACCTTGTAACTAGTAACATATGTGCTTGTAAAATATTTAAAACAATTCTGAGTTACTTCGTTGCGGAGGTAACCGTTTTGTTCTTTTAACTGTGACTCCCCGCCGGAAGCGCCCCCTTAAATCTGACATCAAACTTGCTTCTTCGATATGAGATCCTTCGTCGATGAAGTCGGAGTCTGTAGATAATTCTAATTTCTGGAAAAATAGATATTTTGATAAAGTTAAATAGAATAATAATTATATAAAGCATTCAACATTTCAGTCAGAAAATCACAATAATTTTGCTTTTCACATACGTGACAGATTTTTCTAACCAACGGGACAATCGTCTTTAAATTGTCCAACTCATAAGACAGTGTATTCAAGGTAGCTGAGGTTTCTCCGATAGCCGTCATTACATCTTCCAGCGTTTTCCCATGTCTTTTGTCATCTAAACGAGATTATTTAAAAAAAATGCATTTTGTCAAATTGATTAACGATGACAGTAAATATTTAAATGTTTTGTATTTTTGCGGAATGGAAGCCTTGCAATTTAATATTTCAAGCGGGAAAAAATTTATAGAATAAAAGAAATACATTTTTTAAAAATGTTTTTACCCTTCGGGGTCGTTTTCGGTTGAAAATATTTGAAAATCCTTTCCAAATTGAAAAAGCCAAGGTGGACCTTGATTGTGTTAGGATACTCAATTACTTCTTTCTTGTCCACATGACGGAGGATGAACATCGGTAGAGATTTTTCTAATGACGTGTGTAATTCCACCTCAAGAACAATGTGTTTGAATTTAAAATTGGGAATTAAATAAAAGCAAATTGATAAATGAAAATAAAATGCACATTTAGTAACCGAAAATGAAAGGCACATTTTTTTTAAATTTATTTCTATTGTACATTGTACATGTACAATTACCTGCATTGTCAATCGCTTCAGTTGCGCATTCTGCCGAACAGATTCAATATCACCGACTGCCAAGCCTTAAATGTTAAAGCGACGCGGGAGAATAGAAATTACATATAATTGCACGTAAATTGTCGCTCCTTAATGAAATTCTATTTCGTAAGAATTTTAAATAAATTCTCTATAATTTATAGCTTACCAATTAATAAGTTCATCAATAAAATCGGCATAAGGAGCATGTAAATCCCCAGCATCAGAAAGGACATGTCAGGGTGCGGTAATCTCTGGGGATATTTGCAATCCCCCAGAACTGTTTTCTTCGGCAGCACCGATTTCTCCCTCTCTAATTTAAAACAGTAATGCGGGTACAGAAAACTATTCATGAAATCCAAGTCGCCCAGCATCATGGCAAAGGTCCGGACGATTGACAACGTAATATTTTCAAAAGCAATGTGCTGACCCTAATAATAAAACCAGGAATAATAAGAATTATTCCAATTAACGTAATGAATTATTTTCCATAATTATGAATGTTAATAATTTTTAAAATTCAATTATTTTGTGTTTAAAAGATTTATATTACGTTTGACAACAAAATATAAAAAGCCAGCCCAAAGGCAATAATGAGGACTGAAAAAATCATCAACACTCTCAGCAGTGTGTAGAGGATCTCGAGGAACATTACCACGTAGATTCCTACGATGTCGAATCTATCAAATTAATTTGTGTTTTAATTAATTAACTTATTTTTTGAATTAAAAGAGTTAATTTTCATACTTTGTAATTTTAAAACTATTTTTAATAATAGTTTCTTAACCTCTGCAGGAAAACCAACAAGTAGAACCAGCAAAGGAAAGCTGACAGGGAGGCACTGGGATTTTGTAATGGCTCAGTGAAGATCAATGGCATAATTACCATGGACAGACTTGAAATATTCATGGCCCACCATACACTAAAAAATAAATTTAAAAAATTCAGTTTATAAAATTATTAAAGGTTGAAATATGTAATTTATTTCAATTCTGATATTAATTTGTGAATTTTTATAATCAAGAATCTTTATAATAAAAATCGTTAATTATTTCATAATAAATATTTAATAACACAAACAAAAGCTCAATACAATTATTAATAATTTACCCATTTTCAAAGTTAAATGTATACAGATAACGATGTCTGAAAATGTTGACGATTTCTCGAGCGATGTTAAATCCAGAAACAACTACAATGAGGATTCTCCAGAGGACGTCCCTTTTCCCCTGCAGGCATGACTCTGCGGTATACTTTAACAGTTATCATTAAAAAAATTTATAAAATCAATTTTAATATTTTTGGTATGGTTAAACTGTTACTAAATATAATTTTTGATTACATTATTAGTAGAGTTATTACTGCAGTTCACCAAATGCTTGAACGTCAGGATCCCCTGGGAGTTGTAATGGTGACTGTCCTTGCTGGTCGGACTCGTCGTAAAGGCCGTTAGAATACTCAAATAGAGCAAGTACAAAATTAAATTCGCCACCTGAAAATACTTCCCATAGGCGTTCCACTTCATTTGAAGGTATTTTTGGGACAGATCGTGCGACAGGAGGTCTACTCTGCCATGTGATACCATTCCCTGTAAATCGTGGATTAGAAAACAAAAAATAATTTTTTTCCAAAAAAAAATCATAATTAAATAACAACAAGCAATTTTTGACAATTCTGTTCTCTCAATAATTCAAGTTAGTAAATTCTGATTGAGAAAATGTATGCTAATTATATGTACGTACATTTAATATTGGCAGATGCTTCTGGTGCGGTGGAAGGCTTCCCTTTAAAGGCTCCTCCTTCATCGTGTTAGCTTTTAATTTTGACTCTTCCACCGGCTCCGGAAGGAGTGACAGCCATTTGAAATCGTATTTAATCTGGGAATCATCCGGCATTGCATTATCAATTACATATCATCGGCGAAGGATCCCAAAGTACCAATTTCTATCTCTTCAACGCAGAACTGGGCACTTTTGGATACCTCGAATATGGTATACACGTGATCTCAATTTTTAAATACAAAAATATTGTGTACTTGAAATACTTTAATTCATTATTTTTTGTTTTATACAATCTGAAGATCATACATGATAGAATTCCGAGTCCGACTTTTTCGAGGAGATTATGCATCGATTGAGGACCTCCGTCGCTACGGAAGGAATCATTGCTACCAGGGCGGACATTATTGACGGATACTTTCCCGATGTCATACTTAAAACTTCGTCGCCTCTGACAATTTTCATCACATGAAGCATTGTAATTTAATAAAATAATTAATATTCCATTAAGTTCTTCAGTCATTGCTCATGCAACAATTATATAACAATTTAAGAATTAGCAAGTACAGAAGCTCCAAACAGACGGAATAAATAAACGACATAAAAATGTTCAATAATAATAATTCTTGTATTCTATACATGCCCATCAGGACAATAGCTTTTGTTTTAAATGCTGAAAAATTATTTTCATGGTTTTAAAACTTTAACGACGAGGTCACAATATACTGAAATACACACACACACAAACTTTGTTAATTTTTTGCACAAAGCATCGAGGCTTTAATTATCTACATATAAGCTCCTCTTCGTAGGTTTATGAAAAGGCAATAAAAATTTAAAATACGTAAAAATATATGAAACAAATCAATGGGTAATGTTGTAATGTATGTGTATAAATAATAAAAATCACGTCATCAGCATAAGACCACAAGCCATTATAAGTAGGTGATAGTATATTTGACTCAAAACACTTGCTACATATAGAACCTATTACATGACACTTATTACACGATGACGATAACATGTGAAAAATTCATGTCAATTTTTTCCACGTCGTCAAATCGACAAATCGATCACCAGCAATCCTCATATGGGCATCCATTACTATGCATATCAATCAACACTATTATGCATATATCTACATTATTTTCCAGCTTTTTCTGGTTTTATGTGCTTGAATGCATATTAGTATTTTCTTATTATTATTGGGGTAACAAGCATTCAGCTTTTAAGTATTTTATAAACATGATTCCCCTATACAACAGCAATAATTTTGCTTTAAGAACGACAACAACAACGATTGTATAAGCAACAAGAAACTACAAATTAAACGAAGTGAATATATTTCTATGTACATCTTTTGTCCATAACGCAACAAGTGTGCAACAGCATAAATATCAAAGTTTACTACACAAAAACACACGACAAATTCCATTTTGTGTAGATCGAAAGTATAACACATAAGCCATAAGTACAAAAGTAGGTACATAGAAATATTATTTTCACACGCAACATCGGGTCGGGAAAAAGTGGATTAATACGGGGAAGAATTTAAATAGCAAATAGTAAGGCAAATAAAGAAACGATCCATCCCGTGCTCAACTTTTAAGTACTACCGATGTGCTGTGTATTTGCAATGTGAAATATTAATATGCACGGATATTAAAGAAGTAAGTAAGTAGTTAGTAATTGAAGTTGCGGAACCTTTTATGGGAATAAGTAAAGAAAAAGTCTCAACTCTACATGTGGCAACAAGTATTATTAGAAAAAAATATACACACGGACAAGAAATGATACTCACGGAAGAACAAAATATTGTACAAGAAGAAGACAAATACTAATATGCTAATACTACACCTGGTTGGATGAGTCACCATGACGTTGACCACATCGACATACTTATTCTGAAGAGCAAAATCAATAGCACTGAATCCGTTGAAGTTGTATAATAAGTGACAGTCCAGTTTTAAAAGCAAGTCCACGGCATTGGCTTGATTCTCCATCGTGGCGACGTGTAAAGGAGTATTCTGGAAACGAAAATTTTGAACAAAAATATCCAAATTATTGAAATTCCCACAGGATTGTGTCGTTTTAGTTTGGCATACATAAGCAATAAAACAAATTCAAATTATTTTGCCCCACATTGCCAATTTACAACCATAGGAGGCTGTCTAAATATCAACAGGGTACGCAAAATTTTAATTGTATTAAAATTACTAAATGAGAGAAATAAAAAAATAATACCAAATCAGAGCGATATGCCAAAAATAATAATTTAGCTCCTAATAAATCAACATGAATCAAAAATAGAATAAATAAAATGGAGCGGAATTATTCGCAGTTAGAAATTTCACTGGGTATTGTGTATACAATTTTAAAATGTGCAGGAGTTTTACGCATTTTTTGCTTGGACAAGATTAATAATAATCATAAGAAATTAAACCGTCAAATCAAAATTAAATATTAAAAAAATCAAAATTAAATATTAAAAAAATCAAAATTAAATATTAAAAAAATAAAATATCAAATTTAAAAAAATTAAATCAGAATTTAAAATATGATAATTTTTTAAAATATTAAAATGTTCAATAATAAAAATTATAAAAAATTATGAAATTAAAATAATAATAAAATGATTTGAAGAACGAATTAAAAATACAAGACTCTCGTATCAAGGTAAATAATTAATGGATATAATAGCGTACTCCATCTTTATCAATCTGATCGATCAAATGCGAGTGAATCGCCAAAATAAGCTTCATCGTGTCCCGCTGTCCGTTCTGAGCCGCAAGGTGAAGCGGCGTCCGGCCATCGTGATCTCGATGAAGCAGTGCCCCTTTCTTCATTAGCGCCTGAACCACGCGGAGATGTCCTACAAAAAAATTATTTAGAAAAAAAGCAAATTAAATAATAATTGAATAATTTTATTAAATGCCACATAACTTGTGATTTTGATTTCGATGCCGTCAATTTTTCGTAATAATAATTTTCCTCATATTTACTATAATAATCATGTTTATTGCAGATTTCTGCAGTCTTATTGAATATACCGTAGAACAGAATCACATCGGTTAATCGCATCGTTCAAATTGGATGATTACATCGTCTGAATCGATTAATCATATCGCTTGAATCGAGAAATCACATCGTCTAAATCGAGAAATTATATCGTCTGAATCGATTAATCGCATCGCTCAAATCAATTAAACGCATCGTTCAAATCGGTTAATCGCATCGGTTGAATCGTCGCATCGCTTACTTTACTCTTGGCAAAGCAACAAGTTGCGAATGTTGCGATCCTAAATTTGACAAATCAACTGTCAGCAAGCGGATCTGGTTGAGAACTATCGCAAATATTAATTTTGTACGCCGTCAGAGAGCGATTGCTTGCCTACTTTATTCTTTTATTACTGCCGCGCCGCGCCAAAGTGAATTTTGTAAGTTGAAAAAAATTGCAAACATATTATTTGCACATCTCACGTGATCTCACATACTTGTGTATTCTGTATACATTTTTATCACTTTTAAAGCTTCTTGAAGTTCTTGGGGCTATTCAAAAATATGGTTTACGTAAAATCTGATTTATGGAATGTGATAAATATCCCATTAATTTTTAATTCACCATTGAATTTAAATATTCACAACAATATTCGATGAAACAATGGAAATTGCTGATTAAGCAGCCACAACGTCAAACAATAATAAATTGGTCACACGTGTTATTTGAATAGCCTCGTCTATATTGCAAGAAAATGTTGCTCTTTTTGCTTGTATTATTTATTACAGAAAAACCGAACGCAAAACCAAAGAATTTAATCTTCAATGCAGTTGGATTGGAATTTTGGAATTTAGATATTTTTAAAGTGAAAGGAAAATTACTGGGTCCATGGTCCATGACGAATTAAATTCTATCATCATTTTACTGAACGACACAGGAGGATTAATTATCAAAGTGTACTTTCACGATTAATTCTACAGGAAATTATTGGAACATTATCAAAAATCATAAAAAACAATTGACAATATTACGGATTTAATTATTTTATTGAAGTAATTGTGTAAACTCTAAAGTCACAATTACAATCCCTTCAAATGAGCCAGCAACGTAGAAGCTCCGGTCGAAAAAAGCTCTGTGACCTCTCCGTTGAAAGCTTGATCCGTCACTTGAGTAAGCGGGGACTTGACCCGACGGGCCCGAAAAACGTTCTGCAATCCAGACTGGTCATTGCTTTGAAGAAGGAGCGGGGTAAAAACGTTATGAATTGATTTATTAATATTTAATTTATTATTTATGAATTGTTATATATATGTAATCGGATTTCGGAATTAATTAATTAATCCTGACTCGTGTTGTCCTTTGTCATTGTTCATTCGAAATACTTCAGCAATCTCAATTCTGTCTCAAGGGCTGTTCACCGTGGACCAAGGAATGCCTCCGATCACCATGATGTCAATTCAGCATCAACAGACATCAACGGAATCCGTAGCAGTGATGGATTATCCGCCAACCACGGGATTCCCGGGTCAGGCTCAATTCCCACAAGCGAATCAACAGGAATATACAGCGGGTCATCTGGAGACGAAGCAACAAAAGGAGGAGGAAAGTCCAACTTTTATAATCAATGCCGAGAATTCGGATCAAGATACGTTCCCAATTTACTCCAATCATGAAGAAGAAGGACAGCAAATTGAGGACATTCAAGTGGTGTTCGACGAATCCTTGGATGGATACCCGTTGTCTGATCAGTACTTGAAGCAACAAAAACTTTCTTCAAAGGAACGGGAAATATCAAAAGAATCTGAAGGTGAGGAGGGGGAATTTTCTGAGCATAGCTCTGAAGTAGCAAAACCAAGGAAGGAAGAGCGAGACAAGAATTATGAAAAGGATGAAGAGTCTCGGACGAGTTCCTCAACAAGTCAGTCACAGAGATCAACGGTTGTAAGTGATGATCATCATCGAAAGAGTCCAAAGAGAAGGAGTAGCACGAGCAATAAAAGCTACAGAAGCAGCAGTTCTTCACGTTACCATAGCGATGACCGGTCACGGTCTGGAAGAAGACAGAGAAGTTCTAGTCGATCGGATTCCCGTTACCGTGATTCTTCTGATCCAAAATACCGCGATTCTTCTAATACAAAATACCGGGATTCTGCTGATACAAAATATCGCGATTCAAAATACCGTGATTCTCAAAAGAAATATCCGGAATCTCATCACAAATACACCGACTCTCAGCAGAATTACCGTCGAGAATCTCAAGAGAAGCATCACGAATCCCGGCATGTTCATCGAAATGTAGATCGCATTGATCAACATCGTCATCATCAAATCAGTCGCTACCAGACTAGACCAATCACTAATTTTAAAAATCAAGACCGAGTGGATCTCCTTCAAAATGAAAACCGGCGACTGAAACTGGAACGGGAAAAGTTGGCAAGAGAAAAGGAAGAGTTGCTCCAAAGAGAGTACGAGCGTCAACGAACTGACCGGGAATTAATAGAAAAAGAGAAGGAGGAACTACGACGATCCAAACTACAACTGGAGGAAGAGCAGCGGAAGTTGCTTGATCAACAGACAAAACAGGTTTTGCCAGCACCAGCGACAACAGATTCCCCAGTGAAGCATATTGATCAACGGATCTATCAAGGGGATAATCGGAGGAATTTCATCCATAAAAATCATCTGCACAACAATGGCCGCTTTAATTCACCGAGGGATCCGAAAGAAAGACAATTTCAGAGGTTCAACAATAACAACAACAACCGCAACAACAACGATCATTCTCCTCAGAAATTCTTCAACAGGGCTAGAGGATTCAATCATCACAATAACAACCGCTATCGAGGGGAATACCGACAGCCGTTTTTAAGGAACCGGCGAAATTCAGCAGACCGAGACGTTCAGCATCATAATCGTGATGGACGGAAATATTCATCATCTTCATTCAGAAACTACAGTGGAGCTTTAAGCTCCAGGATGGGTTTACCCAGCAAGAAATTCAACAACAATTATGCGTCCGGCCAAAATCATCAGCAGCAGGATCATTATCAACAAAAATATGATTACCAAAGTGTTTAATTAACTAACCACAGTTGCAAGAATATTAAATTAATTACATAAATTTCTATCATTATATTTGGGCCTCAATAAGCCCCAGTCATAATCACTGACTTTCTTCTTATCAAAAATTATATGTATAAAAGCTAACAGTTTGTATTGTGTGAATCTTTGTGTCAAGCAAATCGTGAATTTGAGGTTAGCGTTCTTTTATAGCATTCAATCATTCTTTTTCTGAAATGCTAAAAAAATTATTGTTAATAAATTGTGTAATGAGTAATAAAAATGTATTGAAGAAATTAAAATCCTAAAAATTGTTTAAAAAATAAAATAAAAACACAAAAATGAAAATATTTGAATTAATATTAATATTTAATTGATTTATATTCTATTTTAATAGTCTGTATTTAAAGTATCTCCAACCTTCATGTGCTGCTATGTGTAGCGGAGTCCTGCCCCTGCCATCAGCTTCATTAACCACGGAATTTGTTTGTTCATTTTTGAGAATCTGGAGAATTATGTTGAGGCGGCCATAACGACAGGCGAGGTGGAAGACGTTTTCACCGTCGTTGTTTTTAGTTAAAATACTGGCACCTAGAGTTAGAAGTTTTTCCACTGATTTAATATGTCCCCTCTTGGCTGCATAATGAAGCGCCGTGTTCCCGTTCTTATCTTGATCTTCCAGTATTGGGATAAAAAGTGTCTGCAATCATTATAGAATCATTAGAAATTTCTTTAAAAATTAGTTAATTTTCTTTTTTTTTATACAAAAGGGATTTTATAGGAGCTGGGCTATGAAATAATTAACAGTTTTCATCCGTTTAGCAATCCAACGCATCTCTAAAACTATAGAACTGTTGAGCTTCCGACCGCCAAATCATAATAACGCACCTTTTCCTGGCTTACTTTTGGGATTTATTGAAACTTCTATTAAATGATTGTCTGAGCTTTTCGATTTTAAACTGGTTTAGTTGTATCGTTGTATGTATGTAGTTTAGGAATGTATTATGAATATGAACTTATTATTATAATGATTAAGATTATAGTGTGACTAGTAGAGAGGATATCGTCGGTGGAAATGCAAAATGGGCTATCACCATGTATGTCTAGCTGCAAAGAGGGACATCTGCCAGCCTTTTAAGTGCAAAGTGGGATAACTCCACTAATTTAAAATTTATAATTGCCTTGCAAAGAACTGTAGGCGTTTCTTGTATCTAAACAGTACGAAGTTATTCACAGAATGGAATATGACTTTGTAATTCGCCATGAAAGAGTAACATTAAAATAATGCTGTTAATAATACTAAACGAAATACTAAAGTTTTCCCATCTTCGGTAAAATGCAAATTCTGTTCTAATTATTTTCAATGAATAAATCAAAGCAGCAAAGGGTTATTAAATTTACTGCATTATTTTATTTTGTTAGATTCTGTTAACATAACCTTCTAGTCATTCACTCATGAAGGTGAATTGATAAATATAATTAATTTAACCCTTCCCTATAATCGCAATAAAAATCTTTGTCTACGCTCCAGGAATAGTTTGAATCTGTTCCACGTGACAAACCTAACGACCAATCAGCGTCTTTTTCCGCACGGGCTTAAAGCTAGTATACCCGGATTTTTAAACTAGGTAGCGCGAAGAAATGCATTTTAAATTACCCACGAATCGTTTCATTTTAAAATGGAGTAAATTGCCCGACACTTTTAATTTTAATCAATGAGGAGTTAGTCTGATAGTCTGTCATGTTTTTTATACCAGCACTATGAATTGATTAGGTATGTACAAAAATATATTATTAGCTTAAAAATAGGGTCCTAGATTCCACACGTTTGGAGTCTTGAATTGTTCAACTATAGGTATAATTAATACTGCATATGTGTAGAGTGTAGAGTTCCTTTAATTAATCAAGTTCAGTCTTACTGCTAACTCATGATCCAATATCTTGTCCAATTCCCCGTCATGTGTCACCATTATGTGGAGCATGTGTCGATTGTCCTTATCTTTCAAACTGATGTCACCACCCAGGCGTATCAACGCTTTCATGGTTTTCCATGCATTGCGGGATGCCGCCAGATGGAGCGGTGTCCGTCGATCCTTGTTGAGAGTATTAAGATGTGAGCCCTAAAATATGCAATTAAAAGGAGCGGACGCATATTTGTACACCTGTAATTTAATCTCCGTGGTCAAGTAATGAAAATCACACCTGTGAAACGAGGTAATCCACCAGCGCGAAGTGATCAAAAACAGCAGCACAATGCAAGGGTGTCATTCGTTGCAAGTCACAGGATTTCAAGCACACTTCTTTTTCTTCCGGTTGCATCTGTGGCATTGGGTTTTAAAGTTTTAAGAATAATACATAATTACTATTATTATAAAAGTTTAATAAATAATAATCGTAATTATTTATTAAATTCTGATAATTTGACATCAATTTAAAGTTTTATTGGTTAAATAAAATCATTCCTCGACATTACATACTTGAAACATTAGCTCGACAATTTTTAGCGATCCCTGAGAACAGGCTAAGTGCACGGGTGTGGAAAGATCATGTTGTTGAGTTGAAATTTTAGCGCCTGATCGAAGACAAAGTTCAACGGCCTAAATTAAAAGGGTTAAATAAGATATTATGAAATAAAATAAGATCACAAATTCAAGCGGATTATTTGACATTTAATTTATTGATTTGTATACCCGAATATCTCCACCATGTACAGCTGAATGAAGGGGTACATTACCTTCGGAGTCAAAAAAGGAAATCATTTCTTCCCGCCGGCAACCATTTTCTTCTCCCCAAGCCAGAAGAATTTCCATCGATCTAGATGACGCGTGCTTTGCGCTTTCATGAATTGCAAAGAAACCGTGACGATCTGGGATTCGAGGTGAGGCGCCCATGTCGTAAAGCTGCGCCAGTTAGATAATTACATTTTCAACAAGTTAAATTAAGATTGAGAAAGAATTCAAAAGCTGATAAATTTGTCAAAAATTGCAGAATATGCAGGCGCTAATTAATATTAGAATAACAGAATTTACTCGGAATAAATACTAATTATACGTAAGGAGTTTCAACTGATTTGTGTCTAACCAAAATCCGCAGGCATTCCGCATGATCCAGTATCGCTGCAATGTGTAGCGCAGTCCTCCCGTGCTCGCTCGGTTGATCAGGATCGTAAGTGTTGGGGAAACTCGCTAGGATTTCCAACGCACCTGGCTTATTAAGATCGCAGGCCAAGTGCAGAGGCGACTGGAGCTTCTCATTTATGATTCGGGCGTTCGCGCCACTTTGTACAAAATACAATTTTATGAATGCAACACAAAAGCATATAAAAGAAATAATTAATAAAATATTGTTGGATTAACATAACATTATTTATGTCAAAATTTAAATTTATTTTACCATTGTTTTTAATTATTTTTTCTTTACAGTTAAATTGCAATTAATTTTTTACCTGTGCAGCAGATATTCCAAAGCTTCCAGAGCATCCGAAATTACCGCCATATGAACAGCAGTATTTCCCTGATTGTCCTGAAGATCAAGATCTCCTTCAAAAGCCACCAAGACTTGCAAAATACTCACGTGGTTTCGAACCGTCGCCTGGTGCACTGCTGCGCGACCCTTGCTGTCCCGAATATTCAATTTACTCGGATCTCCCCCAACAATTCTTTGGAATTCCTTTACATTCCCGCTCTCTGCAATCTTTACATCCCAAATAAATACATTTGTGCAGATTTTTCCCTGAGTTTTTAATTAAAAAATTCTCTTTCAAAATATTTTACCCGTAAGACTCTATAGGGACTTTCCCTCAATAGACAAACATCCGAACAACTCATGGTTAACTGAATGGGCTTCTCCACTGCAAACTCATACGCGCTTTCAGACCCTTGAGTAGGCACGCATTTTTGAACGCAGGATTTGCTCAGATCAAAACACTTGATGCACTTGTGCATTTTGATGTATGAAATTTGTACCTAATTTTAATAAAAATTGGAATATGCAAATGTTGCAATTTCTACGTAAATTTTGCAATATAGAAATTTTTTGTATTTGTAGGGAAATTTTTCAATAGTTGAGTCAACTGTGCAATTTTCAATTTTGAGGTAAATGCAATTTAGGCGAATATTAAGATCAAATACTAAAATTTCTTATAGGATCCCCTGTGCTCCCATGAATATTCGTAGCTCTTAATACAATAAGAGCGTATGAAGTAAAAATTATTGAATAAAACTACTGCCATCATAAAAAAGGTCAAGCTACATCCAGAAGAGTTTGCGAGTAGACGCAAAAGTCCCGTTGATGTTCAATATGGAAAATAACTCGTTAATTCGTATAATATCCGGAGTCAGGCAATATACATACATACATATATATGTACTTGAAATTTACGGGTGAGAAGATCAGAGGAGATAATTTGAGGATCGATAACAAAATTCGGGTAATCATAAACAAGGCTGAGCTATTCGGCTACTTGATGTTCCAGCAGGGCTTTTATTACTTATGAGTTATTAGTTCTTGATATTTGCATGTTGTTTATGTCTGTGTACATAATGCAGTGAGGTTGTTCAATGCATAGGACTCCTCATGTTGTAATTTGGATGTTCACAGCTGTCGTGACTCGGAGGGGTAATAATTACTGCACAACAGATGATGACCGATTTCGATGGACAGCAGACAGCACATTTATCAAATATATATCGCTGTTAAAGAGGCAAATATAACTATCTCCACAGTTGCTAACATGGAAGAATGATTACAGTTTTCGCATATTACTCTTAAAGTTTGGAATGCAAAAGTAAGAAATCCCGTTTATTTAGCATTACAAAGATACCTGCCGTATAAAATATAGATAGGGAATATTTTCCATTTCTACAACATGCATGATTTAGCACTAGTTTTCCAGCAGCAGCGGGATTTTTCTATTCGTACATGCGCTATACTGACAATGTAAACAAAGGCTATTCTTTTAAACGACATAGTCAGTTTTGCATTTAAATATTTGTGAAATATCTTGTCATTCTTGCATTCTAGCAACTGTGTAGATAGTTCTATTTGCCCCGTGAACGACATATTTTTTACTTCATATTCCCATACATATTCAGTATTTATTGCGGGACGCGGAATTAAATTACTCGGACTCACGAGAGCACTATAGGAACATTTCTATTTACTTAATAAGCAAGCATGTTGATGAGTTCGGATTCTTTTTCTCATCGCTTTTCAATTTTCCATGTTCCTGTTTGTAACACCGTGTAACGTCAAACTAGACTATACAAATTTTCGGAGAAATTATTTTGAGATGTATTTATTGTTAAAATTACAATAATTTTATATCGTTGCAAATGCCCTCAATATGAGACGGGAAAACAATTCTTTGGAAAATACCATTTTATTATTAACCTACCTATTGTAAAACTATCTCGAGCTCATGCCCCGACAGAGCATTTTATTACTATTACCTATTTATATAATAGTAATAAAACGCTGAAGTGCAGGCATTAATAACTTTTACCACATGTGAGATCATGTTGTGGTGAGGTAGGAAATACAGTTTTTCAGAACGTAATAATCCTATACTTTAAATTAACAGAAGAGGTGACTGGACTACAATTTGTAGTATTTGAATGTATACATAATAATATCATCATTTATTTTGAAATTGTAAAGAATTGTGTTGATGAACTATACTCATAGTTGAAAGCTAATACGATGAAGATATTGAATCAATTTGATTACATGTCATTCTGAATTTCATATTACATCAGGAATTTCTATAATTTAATTACTTTGTGTGCACATTAATTGTCCCACTTGTATGTGGTTTCGGGTTATTTAAATTCAACGACTTCCTATAATAAACGGGTGCTTCCGCATTATAACACTGCGCTTACACAATAAAAATAAAATAAATAAAAATTTTAATTTGCAAGTGGTTAAAACAGTGAGGATTAATTGTGTACATATACAATATGAATACGTATGATATATGTACTAAAGTTCAATAAAATTCTATGACTAATTCTGGAGTATACAATTTTACATTCATTTACAAGCACTCTAATTGCAAGAAGAAAAGTTTAGCTTAATTTTGCTCCCATTTAAACGTATTTTCATAATTCGCTAGTCACGTGTCCCAGTATAATGACTGTGTTACAAAATATGGAGTACAAGCGGTTACATGGACGCCAAAAAACACGCCTTTTGATGGGGATCATTATCATTGCGTTGTCTGCTGCTGTCATTATCCTATCCTTTCATCCGAAAATGCCGGACCTGCTAGCTATGATGGACACTGATTCAACCGACATTAATGAAACATTTGAAGGTAAAACATGAATTTATACACTTCCATTTGATTTGAAAATTCTCATATAAATTAGAATTATTCGAGATTAAATTGTAAATTATAAAATACATATCATGAATTTGTTATTTTGTATAAATTTGTATAGCCATTCAACATCTTGAACCCACTGATCCCAGGGTTATAAGACATATTCAACAAAACAATTTACAACCACCCTCAAGTGAAGATTACAACTTACAATATTCTTCTTCCTCTTTTCCCGATCTACTAAATGAATTGTTTGGAAATAAGAAAAATGGTTTTTTTGTCGAATGTGGTGCTTATGATGGCCAAACTAATTCCAATACTTTAACACTGGAAAAGGATCAAGGTTGGAACGGGTTGCTGATTGAGGCTAATCCTTTAATGAAGGAGGCCATACTCTCGAAACATCGAAAAGCATGGTTTGCGGATGTGTGCTTATCCCCATTCCGCAATATTTCCACTGTACGTTTGTTTTTATCATTATAGATCTATAATAGTAGAATCGAAGTATTAATTTCAGATTTTATTTAACGCTCTAAGAAATCCCTATTAGTTTTTACATGTTCAGTGTGTTTGAATTGAATGCCTTATGTTTTCACTAGATTGAGTTTAGTGTAAGTGATAAAGTGAAACATGGAGATTACATCAGCAAACTTGCGATGCCAGATGATGTAGACCTGACAACAGACAAGTTCATAAAGCAGTTTGGTTATGGGTTTACCAATTATGGAACTGTGAAATGTTTCCCTTTGTTAAGCATAATGCGAGCTATTAACGTCTCCCATATCGATTTCCTAAGTTTGGATGTGCAGGGCGTGGAGATGAAAATCTTAAAAACCTTTCCATATGACGACACATTGACCATTGACGCAAGTGAAGAACATTTTTTATTATATTACAATACATGTCTCGTTACAACAGGTATTTTACAGTCCTTTTATTTTCTCAACAGTATATTCTAGTCGAGCATGAGCTTGTACCCGAAGGCGCCGATGAACTGGAGAAGTTTGTTGTTTCCAAAGGATACGACCTTATTCACAGATTGCCAGCCGACTTTATATTTCGTTATAAAAACATAAAATAATATACACTTAGTGCAAAAAGAAATAACACATGTTAGCCAGCAAACACTAATAAACTTAAGAAATCTCCAGAAATATAATAAATCAGCAGAAAAATAACCACCACAGTAAACAAAACAATCGCCTTTAATGCGACCTTAAAGTATAATGAATATTAGTACATGCCAGGTTTTGCATCGAAACAAATCAAATTTTAATCTGTTCAATCAAGTATTTAAACAAGTGTGGTACACTATCTAGCATAAATAATTCATCTCGAGCAAAAAACTAACTTAGTAGTTCATTGATACTAAAAAACAAAATCAAAGCTTCGCGATATTTTATTGCTTGAGTGAAGGAGCGTCGTAACAAAAGCTTTTCACAACATAGTGCGTATCAATTTTGGAAAAAATACTCTGTAGACGGACGGATTGACGGATCGAGATAATTTTAATAGAGGTGCTGTCGACGCTCCTAACCTCGAAAGTGCGGCAATTTAGTTTAGGGATGTTGTGATATGGAATCAGATGAAATGACAAATGAAACTCGAACTCATGCTGCTGAATCAATTTCGGGGGAATATTTTGTCATTGATTAAATATGTAAATAGTTCTGAACGTAATATATTATACATATGCCAATTAACGTAACGAACTTAAATGCAAACTAAGATATCCACCATAAATTCAGTGGATGTTGGGATATCCCATTTAAATTGAAAGAGAAATTGAAAACGCAGAGTTTGTATTTAAAATTTCAACTGCAAGGCAATATGTTTTGTAGAGTTTATCACATCTTGCACCTAAGATGATGATGGATGTCCCATTTTAAAATTAGACACACATAGAAATAGAGACAGCCCATCCTGTACTTCCACCGACGATATGTGCTGTAACCTTATCCCCTTTACAGGAGCACCCTTCTAGGGATGCCATAAATCGTTGGGAAGCGACCATTTTAATTCGAAAATTGGTTCCAGCTCATGTCTCGGCAATATATGAATTTATTATAATAGTAATTAAATACTTGCGTGCAAGCTTTCATAGCTTTTAGCACATGTGAGGTCATGTTTTGGTTAAATAGGAAATACTGTTAATTCAAAACGTCCCAATCCTACTTTAAATTAACCCGAAGAGGTGACTGTACCACGATTTCTAGTATTTGAATAGGTACATAATAATCTCATTTATTTTAGAATTGTAATTGAATTGTGTTGATGAACTATTCTCGTATAGTTTAGCTTCTACGTTGCAGACATTAAACCAAACAGAATTTAGTAATTACACCTGGACTTTCTATAATTAATACTTACTTTGTGTGCACAACTGTCACACTATTATCTGGTTTCGGGTTATTAAAATTCAACGATGTAGTTGACTATTATGTATAAAAGCGCATTTCTGCAATATAATACTATTTATATACAATAAAATTTTTACAGCTGGCTAAAACAGCAGTGAGTAATTATGTGTGTACAAAATGT
>JAQGAK010002193.1:0-22334 GCA_034696945.1 Lipothrix lubbocki
ACCTCAACGCATGATACATAATATATGATGCATAATATATAGTTACTACTACTATACAGTATATAGTATAGGTATATAGTATAGTTGTAGTATAATATATAGACTCGATAGCATGTGAGTATGATCATCCTTGCAAAATAAAATTGCATCATCATGGTTTTTGTACCATTTCCAACAATATTTACTTTTCATGTTCCCACTTCCCAGCAGCCCCATTACATTACACCATTATTACAACTACTACAACTCCTGTATGTATTCCTTTCAGATTTGTACATATGAATTAATAGAATAATATTTAAAGAGAGAGAGATATTTGATGAGTAATTTCACTAGAATTCGCGGACTATTAACAAAAATGTAATCATGCAGTATTTTAGTATATGCTACTCCCTTAAGTATCTGTACTAATACTTCCTTAAGATTGGCATAACCATAATAATATTAATGAGAAAATACAAGCGATTACGTACAGCAGGTCATAGGTACAAAAATCTAAAAATAAATAAGTCTACTGTAATGATAGAAGGTTCTATATGCATCATAGTTTTGCTCCAGGATTATTTAAAAAAAACATTAAATTCTGCGGACAAAGTTGTCGAGGGAATATAAGAACACATACGTAAATGTACGTAATAAGTATAAATAATGCATTATCATATATATATTCTATAGTACGTATATATCGTAGGAAAACAATAACATTATAATTTTCGTGCTCGGCGAAAATCAAAACAAACCACGATGTCGTACCCATAACAAATAACACATATACATACTTACGATTAGGTACACACACTTTCTGCCAAGCAATGTTATTTTTCATTTATAAATAATAATAGCCATTATATTTTATTACGCTTTGCGGTGCGCTGGGATAAAAAATCACAACAAGTATACTCAAAATAACAAAACTACCTTATAGACCAACCTCGCAAGTTTACTCAAGCATAAGCTTTTAGGAATAAATGCACCATATAGTAAATGAATGTAATCATGCTATGCTACGTATTCCTCTACCAATCAACGTTGCAACACCACCACTGACAACAAAACAACAATAACAACAACAACAACGATAGCAAAAACAATCAGAAGCAAAACAAGCTAAACTGAATTGAGTTCGTATACGTCTTCATAAAATGTAGTAAATATAATTACTACAGCAATAAGGATTTGGCTAAAAACCTGACGGCGAAGCAGCAATACAATAAGCATAATGCAGGTGGGACAATAATGCATTTTCCTATATACCTGTAGGTTGCAATAAGTTGCAAAGTCAACCTAACCTAGACGACGGGCGAAGTCATCCCAGACAGGAGTTATACACGGGCAAAATATTACCAAGCTACTATATAGTCTTAGCCTATAGCTATTTAAGTTCTGACTTTGTAAGTTCTACCTTTGTCGAAGAGCTTGTACATTTTATAATCTTTAGACGTTCTAATGTATTTAAATTACATATTTTTCAAATATCAAAGTATTGAAATGATTTCTTTATACATAAAAGCGTGCAAATTATATATTCTTTTTAAACACACGTATATTAAATGCTTTAAAGATATCAAAACATATACAAATTCTATATTTTTAATATATGCAAATTTATTTTGTCAAAACCTAATCCGCCGGAAGATAAATATAGGAAGCTGCTGCATGAAAATTGTTTTTAGGGTTGGTGGATTGTAAGGCCGTCGGTGTACGAACGAATGAAGCAATAACCAAGGCAGAATAAATAGCTAAACCAGAGAGGTGAAAACCGCGGGTGAAATGCCAATTCATATATAGTAAAACTCATGCGAATTCATATAGAAGAGATGATGCAAAAGAGAAAATATGATACGAAAATTCATATTGAAAATTGATGCGAAAATTCATATAGAAAAGATGATATGAAAATTCCTATATAACAGACAGATTATGCAAACATTCGTACTGAAAAGATGATGCGTTCACTTGAAATGCACAGTAATATAAGATAGTTGCGCAAGTGATGGAGCAGCAGATGAGGTCCGCACAATAAAAGGGATAAAGGTTAAAAAGCCGGGATAACCTTTGATAGTGATAAGGCAAGAGAGAAAAAAGTACATCAAGTGCGTGAAACAATAACAAATTAACAGAGTATAGAGATAGAGAGTATTGTTTCGAGTGGAGGAGTGGCCTACGGAGGCTGGGCCATCAAATTCATCATTGCCAACTTTACGGGGGGAATGGGTTGTAAAGAGGAATAATAATAATTATTCCATACAGACGACTGCTCTAAAATGTTCAAAGGAAAGTACAGATAACTCATATACATAACATCATCCACACACAATCCACATATATGATAGATAATATAGTCAGATATACTATTACCTATTATACTATAGGAGACCGACTGGCTGGCAAATGTCTATGAATGCAAGTCTGTGAATCAATTCTCCAAAAAGTAAATTTTAACTTTATCATTTTAAATGCGACTGCGAGCATAATAATAATAATGCTTTGAAGTTCCAAGAGAACTCGTTGAATTAGTGGAATTAATATTACAGATCATTTAGTCAGTTAAGGTTAGGCAGCCAGCAGTTGTTATAAATGTTCACAAACGTTTTTCGTATGTACTCAGCTGTCCTTAGTTAATCTCGGCTGCAGAGAGATTCTATGGCTAAATAATTGAAGAAAAAAACACAAAAGTATAAATAAAAAAATATTTACACTGTTGCTACACGGCAACAAACATGAAGGGATATAAACATATGCAAATACCATAGGACTGACAGTATATTGGCATGTATCAACATACTTGCCCTCACTTTATCATATACAAGACAATGCGCACTGACATTGAAACATGTGTAGGCAAACTCGAAACTTGTTATCCAACAGCATCAACAACAACTTCCTTTATTTTCCATTTTTTACCCACAACACCACCACGAGCTGCAACCTACAGGCCTTATTAGTACATTTTCTACTTTTATATCAAGTCTGAGCTCAACAATGTTCCTTTATCGCTTTGAATCACCTCGCAGGCCACGAAACGAATCAATCTCAAATAAACAATAACATTTCATTTGAATTTTTAACTTCTCATATTGTTTACCTGGTATTTTCAATGCTATTGTTATATTTATATGTACAATATGTATATGTGTCCTACTCTATTTAATATTATACTTGAAAACAAAATGTTTACAGGCATCCTGAGAGTTTAGGAATATCTTTACAGCAAGTATTTCCAGAAACAACTACAACTATTTGCATTGACATGTTCTAGTACTTGCAGACTTAAACGACCGCGAACTCAAACCAAACGGTATTACATTCTGCATATGACAAGAGTAAAATTAATGATCTTGTAACGAGCAAAATGTTTGCGAACAAAATTAGCATTTTTTCTGTTCGGCCTGAGTTTGATGTAGAGGCATGAGTCTCTGACGAAGGATGGAACCGTTCCAGGAACTATTGACATGAGTAAACTTTTAAAACGATAAATACAAATTAGAATTCTGTGTATATTTTTCCTTGAACTGCGTGGAATAAAAGTGGAATGGTGTGGAGTATAGAGAAGAGAGTCAAGCTGGTTTAGTAAAGTAATCTATACTGCGGCGTGTATGTACATAGTTGCCATACCAGGGGATTTAAAAAGTAATATTATGCAACAAAAATCTTCGTTATTTTTGTTGCAGGGCCGGTACTGGATTTAGTGCTCAAAATTAATTAATAATCACAGTGTGCTTAGCCACGTGGAGAGCAGTTTTATATAAAAATAATGGCAATCCATCTGCATGTATAATTTGGCAAGTACTAGTTATACATCATTCTAAAATTCCAGTTCCAAAAGAATATTAATACAGTACAGTATATTATATGTATGTTGTATATTATGCATGTATTAAATTGCCAATATACAATGGGGAATCATGCTAGCACATATACAGCAAAAGAAATCAGGGTTAAGTATCTCAAGAAAATACAAGTGCTTAAAAGATTGTGTTCGAATCCACCCACACACATCCTTTCATTGGGAGATTAGAACATGGAGAGGATTAAAGTTGTACGTCTTCGTGACCACCTCAGTGAACGCCGTCAATTACTTACTACTCTACTGGTAGTACTACATATATAACCTACGAGACAATATGTTCCATCATGCAGTCAAGGGGAGTACAAGAAGACAAGTACTAATCTTGAAGCGGAGTATAACAAGGCAAAATCTGTGCGTATATGTGATTACCACACATCTGATATAATACTTGAATGGAGCATGGCACACCATTTGATGCCTATTTCCAAATCTTTATGAGTCTCTTTATTCTAGCTTTTTTAGACTATGTAAGCTATATTACTGACAAGATCCAAGGAGATTATTCTTGAAGCATAGTTTGTGTGTGTATGTCGTTGCCCTAACCTTCAATTTTTAACTAAACATTTACTCGCTCAAAATCCGCCAATCCTTAAGCTCCTTTTCACAAGACCAGACAGACGTTTGAAATTGTAGAAGCTTGCATGCAAAATACTACACACACACACACACACACCACCTAAATAAGCAATAAGTGTCTGCGGACCAAACTGAAAGAGATAATATACACACCGCATAGTCGAGTAACAACAAAAATAGATCTTTGCCGGAGCTTATTTGCAATGGGAATGTTTACATTCTCAGCCATTTGCAATTTAGAGCAAAAAAAGGAACCATTCTTTTAACCTCTTGCCTTACTACAAAATTCTCCGCTACCGGATCTGCATATTTTTTGTATCCAAATTATTTATACTTAACTATCTACTTTACATAAACTTGCATAGGTACTCCAGCTTCATTAATAAACATTGCCTAAACTTCTGTAGCAATAAATCATAGTTGCAGTAGACCATACTCACGATGAAGGAAGTAACAACTATTCAACGATTCATCCGGCTGGAGTTGGAACTGCGGAGCTAATTAATTAAATGAAATACAATTTCATGGATATTTTAATCATCCTCGCGGGAAATTCTAAAACTTTTAGTTCAATGTTTAAAAATTGATGATAATTCATATAGAGTTGTAGTTGTGTAGGGTGGGGAATTAAATCGAAAATAAATTACAAGACGGCTGCAGCAGAAAAATCACGATTGCGGCGTGCGGCATGGAAATAATCATTTCTCTTGGAATTCTAACGAGCTCAGCCTCCGAATAAACTAGCTCACTAAACACCTACTCCTGTTGATAAAGACACCAGAAAAGCAATCAAAACATAAATACTAACATACCATGTGAGAATAATGTTTACATACAATTGACTTTAATAGATTTTTCCATGCTCACGCAAGTTCTTTAATGGCTGAGAAATTGAAATGTGAAGCAAACTTCCACCGATAAATACTGAGCTAAACTGTATCTGTAATAATTGCATAACACAGCTCTGGTTGCAAATATTCCTAATAAATATAAACCTGCAATGTCAGCACACTTGAACATGTTAAATCCTAACTGCTGAAGTGGCGCTTCCAGATATATATGTATGTATATATAAGAGTAACAATATAATTCAAATTATTTGCATCGACATTTTAGCAGAAGCAGTAACTTTTCTCATGATCAAGCAAACAAGTCAGTCATGTTTATTAAAAAGCAGAGGTTAATAAATAACATAAAATTCGCACTAAATACTATTTACAAAACGTGCCTGGTGTAAAGTAAGTATGAAGTTAGTGCATATATATTTACGAACAGCAACTTCAGATTAGATTTTGCAGGATGAGAAAGCAAATCCTGTAACCCCATGCCCCAAGCTGACCTCCGAGATGCTGTAATCATGTATTAACGAGAAATCATGTAAATGAGAAATCCCCACCGAACGCCTTACATTAACACACTCAATGCATTATGTTCGATTAGAACTGACCGTCGAACCCAGCATACGTTTCTTGAATTCATTCATTCCAATGTAATTTATTCGTCTATTAAATTCATTAATAATTTATAAAACTTCACTTACCCAAGCTTTTAACGGGTTGACAACTTTATTTGTCACGATTTCGGCATTATTTGAGGATCACTTGAATGTGATCAGGATGACCTGAGTGTGATTAGGGGGACTTAAATGTGATCAGGAGAATTTGGATATGATCAGAAGTACTTGAATGTGATCAGGATGCCATTTCGTGTGGCCGGTGGAACTCCAACAGACAATCATTGCCATTTAGAATTCCTGTAGAAAGGTAGTGGAAAAACGTTGGTGCCCCAGGGACAGTGGAAATATTGATCATCAAAGGATTCAGCTGCATTTTCTTGTTGGTCCAAAACGTTTTGGCTGATCTGCATCCATCTACATACTTATAAAAGCAAAACATAAATACTCGGGTAGATGTGATACATACAAAGATATAAAAAAGCTGAAGTTAATCCATGAAGCATGCAGCAGTTTAGTGGATATGTAAGATGACGCAATGTTTTTCACAGCAATACACATTCGAGTCAGAAAAACATTGATAAAGTAAATAGTTATAATATATTATAACATGATTCTGAAATGAACAGAAAGAGATAAAGCGACTACTGCTGTTGTCACAATCCAATGACACGATTCAAGATTAGACTGCACTAATACTAAACTTGCAAACAAATTATTTCAACTGTACAAATAATAGGGAGATAATTGCTTATTTTGTTATTTTTATCAGCTATATATTTATCATTTATCACAGAATGCGTCTCCCACCCAAAATCCATACATCCACATCGGAAGTTTGGAGATTTCAACACGAGCCACGCTTTCTCCCCACCATCTACCGATGTATCCAAGCTCTTCAAACATGCCTTCGAAGAGTTGAGCAAGTTAAATCGACCATCAGCGATGGCATCACGCTCACAAATGATCTCCTTGTGCTAGCTATCCTTATCTGATAATATTTCCTGGAATCTTTTAGAAAACGTATAAGTACCTAGTAAGTAGGAAGTAGCTAATAAAATTTCACTTCAGTTATTGTGAACATTTATTATAGCTTCGGAATAATTTTTGTCCTCCAGATTTATCATTTTCAAATGAAATCATGACATTAATTTCAACTGAAATTTTGTTAAATTAATTTTTTAAAATTTTGTTGTTTTGAGCAAAGTAATTATGTTCTGGAATTACTTTTTAAATAGAGACTTTATTATTATTGGTATTATTAATAAACGTTTCTTTTTCTACTTCCAGTAAATTCTTTTTGTTGTTTGGTTTTATTCTTATTACATTTGACATAGATCAAAATGCTTCCCTCATCTCATGTAAGTATGTACAAGTTATTATTTCACCTTTCCTGATAAATTGTTTTTGTTGTCCCACTTCATTAAATATTTATGTTGGTGATTACGTACCACGAAAACTATTGACTCACAATTACAACAAGAAAGACGTTACACAGATCTTACAACAAGTAAACAACATCCAGGAGCGTTATGATAAGTATATACTATGCAATGTCAACGTACGTTAAATTTTATTTTTATTATCAATCTCTTTAGTTATATAGTGGATATCTTTATGTAGCTGAAAGTGCTCACTCACACGTTTCATGATTTCCTGTGGGTGATCAACAGCTTGTATATTGTATAAATGAAAGCTTATTTACTTCTATAAAGTAGTCAAGTCAAAATAGTATATGCACAAGTTGTGACGAACATGACATTTTTACAGATAATAAGTCGTCAAATATAGAGAAAAATAGTTTGTATGTACTTCCCTCGAAAATTAAACATGGGATGCTATTATAGCTATCATTTACTACTTGTTGACATGATGAGGTTTAGAAGTCATTGAATCGTGTTGTTTGTGTATAATGCTGTACTGGTATACTTTACAATACAATATTCATTTAGCTGCACGTGTATGCATAAAACTTCTTAGAAGAAACATAATTTAACGTCGAAGTCGATACTTACTCATCATCACCATGAAGTTTTCTGCATTCAGCAAAACGCGTGTAGCCAAATTAGAGAAAATGGAGTAAACAGCTATTAAAGGACAGGCAAATGAGAAGATTAAATTTCGGAAAGTAATGTATATGTAGTAAACATGACCTAAATTAAATTATTAGCATTCGAAGAAAATTAGCAAGCGACTCCAAACCAACCAAGAATTTCTGCAATAATTTAAAAATCATTAAAAGAATTTCCTAAAGTGAACGATCTGGAATTACTAGGTTGAAAAAAAAAACTATAATAGGTTTCATTCTCCACCCAGCAGATATGCATCATATTCGTATGGAGTGACAGATTGAACAATATGAGCTCGACGAGGGATTAATTATTACACGTATTAGTAATTCCAATTTATTGCTCAACCAGCTGAACAATGAAGACATTGAAACAATTTTAACATTGACCAAAATCTTACATATGTATCACACTGAATATTGTATACAAATATAACAACGATGAAAATTGTGATTTTTCATCACCAACGACAATTCGGTTGTGTATCTAATAATTAATATTACAACTTGATTTCCGACACAGAGCCCAAATATGGGTACATACAAGAAATTTATTGATGTTAATGACTTATTTAAATTGCATCCTTCTGATCACAAATCAATTAAATCACGGAGCAGTACGGTATTATGAGTACGCCATGTCCTTGACAAAAATTCATAATATTTTTCAAAAATATTTAATACGAAAACATAACAAAACGACATCACATTGATTGGTTTGAGTAGCTGACTAGATATAAAATTTGATTATTATCAGAACATAAATAAATAAGTTTAAACGTCATTTGCACACACTTTTACATTTTACATATTTTACTTCCTTCAGAACTTGTATCATGTCATATGTCAATGATTTTACACGAGTCATGTGCCGTTTTAATACCACAATAATACTGGTAATACCAATATTAATGGTGTGTTTGGCAATGGAAATTTGAAGGAAATTTGTGTATACGAATTCTTATAATAGTTATTGATTCATTAATTCGATTATTGATATTGAAAAAGAAGTTTATAAATAAGGAGACTCGTCACTTGTCGCAATTAATTTGAGAACAGGGTCAATCAAATCAGATGATGCGGAATCTATGGAAAAAACAGCATTCGTATCAACCACTGAATCACTATTGACAGAAGATTTCTTCCTCATACCCATGTTAGGTGAATTTCTCACAGCCCAAAGGTTCGGCACAGATGAACTCAGCTTCTGTCCATCTTCGGAACCCTCCCTCAGTAACACATGATGGGTTCTAAAGACGTCGACATGCCTACCTTCAGAACTTTTATTTGGACAGGTGCTGCTAGTAGTGACGTCACCTCCTTCTAATTTACTACTGGCGTTGCCACTGCTGTTATTACCGATTATTCCTGTAAGGTAGGAAAACGGGTGTTTGAACATTGACAGGAGGAATGAAGTAGGTTTCTGTTTGCTTCCACAGGAGGTTGAACTATTTTTTCGGGCAGATTCTGGTGATGAAAAAATATCTCCATTAGCATTATTCTCCCAAACTCTTTCAACATCAGAGTATGTATTAGCATCACACTTGTTGCATTGTGCGGTGACTTTCTTCTCAATCCCAGCAGTAGTCCGAAGTCGATCTTCATTTACGCGGTCAAAATTTTCGGCACTATGAGACTGCTGCTTGGATTGCTCTGCGATTTCCGGCTCTTCTGTTAATAGCCTCGGCTCTGACTTGAAGCAATATTTGGTTCCTAGGAGACCGTTCGACGGAGCAAGCTGGTTTCGGGTATTTGGCCAACTTGAGCGGGAAGTGCTGGAGATCCCTACAGCTTTGGCAACAGCTTTGGCTTCCGATGCTGCCGCTGCTACTGTCGACAATGTTGAATTGGTATTGAAATTAAACAAGGATATTGGAATTATAAATCTGGGCCCGTGTAAATAAATCGTGTAGATTTCACTCTGTGACTCCGTGTCGTCTGAAGATAAAGATGAGCATGCATCCATCGTCACCTGAACCACCGGTGCACTTGTCTCTCCTCTCTTTAAACACTCTTGAGCTTGATTTTCCTGTAAAGCATTATCAAAATTATTAAAAGAAAAATTTTAATTCATCCATTTTCCGCATTCCAATTTCCTGCATTTATTATATTTTCACAAACAAAAAATTACAGAATTACATATAATAATATTATGAAGTCTACTCACTGTTTCTGTTGCTGTAATAAGTTTCTCAAGGCGCCAAATCTCAGCGTCTATTGACTCTATCTGCCTTTTGTACACACGGTTTTGAACTTCTGCACGGAACAGAGATTCCTTCGTGTCCTCATACATGAATCTGTAGACGTAATAATTGCAAATGACATATAATATTGATTATATTTTTTAATTCCTGTAATTTTAAAATTGTTTTAAGCTAAAGCAAAAAAAATCCATAAATTCCATTTATTGTTCCAGTGACTGGACAATAATAAACAAACCTGCGGGTATTAAATTCAATTTTCAATCCCATACTTTCCACCACAGGATCAACTCCAGCAGTAGTATTGACAATGGCGTGAATCTATAAATTAATTCATAAAATGTTAATTTCATACATGTATTTCGAAGTCACCGCTATACTTGCATGCAAAACATTCGACCGTTCCGTGCAAGAAATAAAAAGAAATAAATGGCTGGAAGCACACAAACATACTTTTGGAAGAAAGAGAAGACAGAGGGTGACAGTGGTAGAGATGAGAATGAGTGAAGTAACACTGATGAAAGACAAGGTAACCTTGTCGGAAACCAAGTTGGCCAAGGAAACTCCTAGCACACTGGTGAGTACCACGACGTAAACACAGAGTCCGATGTAATTGGAGTCATTGAGAGCTTGAATCTTAACGTGCCTGGAAAATAATGAAAATCACTTTAAAATTCCGTAGACGCCTTAATGTTGGCAGTATAGTTGGCAGTACGTTGATAGTGTAAACTATGTATCATTTTCATTAGGATAAAAGCAAAGCGCAATAACACTTGGGCCGCATATTCCTCTGCCCAACAACTTACCTTGTTTCCCAGGCCATATAAACTCCGACGACGAGCAGCAGACTTTTGTACCCATACACAACACTCAGCCACACATGGCCATGTTGGGAACGACAGACCTCAATCTGAAATTTCAATTCATTTAAAGTCCCACTCTTTCCTCCTATACAGTCCCGCCAGTCGTTTCCAAAAGAATCAACTCCAAATCCATGGTAATTGTTGAAACAATAAATACACCAAGTATGACAATAAACAATACTTCTGCGGAGAGTAATCAGACCTTGAACGTGGTCAAATCCTATATATACTTTACGAACGCGGTCAAATCCCATTTAAAGAAGATGGTCAAATCTCATGTAAAGAACGTGGTCAAATCCACTTTTACAACTTACCTGAGGCTGGTAAACAACGGATCTGTCATGAGGGTCATCCTCGATGGTAAGATTGTGGAGATTTCTATGCATGGGATCAAATACAGCCCAACTGGTTACAATGAGGCAGTCAATAACCAGAAGTGCCATGACGAGCGTCATGAGCTGCGTGTCTCGTAAAAGCTGTAATTCAATTAAAATATAAGTAATTCTTTCTAATCTCAGACACGCAACGTCCATTTACCCAACTCAATCACATTATCATCCAGCCGATTTTACTCAATCCTTACATCCTTTTATACAGATACTCAAAAGTGTCAGCCAATTCATGAACACTTCATCTTTACGTCCGTTCTCTCCCAGCCTTGACTTCCTTCTTCTGTATAATTGTATGTATATATAAGTCTATAATATAACATGTCTACAATAACTTCAACTTTCAGTTGCTTTCAATGGGGCTGAAATTCCCTGCCTCCTTAACGATCCCACAACTTTTTCAAGTTCCCACACTCCCCGATTACACCCGCACTTTTAAATCCCTGCAATTTACTTTATGCCATTCGTCATATGTTACATACATATATGTACATTATACATAATGTACTACTTCATTCTACTGAACCAAGTTTCACCACGGTATAACAAATTAGATTTTAGAATATTACATGCGACCTTCAGAATCTTAATTGAATTTAATTTTAATTAATTAATTAATAAAGTTTTAATTCAGATATCTAAGAAAATCAACCGGGTCACAAACAACTCAAAGGTCGAACGAAACCTGAACTACCCACATACAGACATTGAGGTAGTATAGAACGTCATAAATAATTAACAGTTTGATAATTCCCAAGAATCCAAAAGCCATAAGAAAACGAATTTAAATTCCCTGGCGAGTGATCCAAACTTTCGATAGTAAACAATCCAGATGTTTGGTAGAGCACGTAAAGCAAATAATAGGAATATACAAAAGAGGAATATAATATTGTGGAATATGTGCATGTGCAAAAATTAAATACCACAAAATGTCCTACACGTTCATTGGCCCTCGAGGAAGCCTCATTTCTGTTTAGCGACACGAATTATTACTTTAGGTCTACAAAACTTGAAGGGAACAAAACAAGAGAGGGAAAAGCTTATTAAAATATAGGGTCGACGTCAGAAATTTACCAGATGGTAAAATAGGTAAAGAAGGGAAATTCTTGTGCCGTGAATGTTGAGAGAAGAAGAAGAGGACGAAGAAGTTTTCCCTCCATGGATTTTTTTATCACAGAAAACTATATACACACAAGACTAATATAACTTGGTTAAAGACAAAGAGGGGAATGGAAAACTAATTGTAGGAACGTGCTCAAGTGTCTTTCGTCCTTAGGTAAAAAAACAGCGGGGAAAACAATATTCGAACAGGAAATATGAAACGCAGGAGAAAATAATATGTCCTCGTCACACAATAATAAATTGTCAGGGAGAAATGCACATGGAGAAGATCAGATATGCATACATACAAAAACCGATTTGAGTACAAAAAATTCACCAAGGTGGTCAAGTCCCCGAGTTTTTTCCTTTGCAGGTAAATTGATGACGAATGTTATTACCTTATCTCTATATGACTCCTAAGTTCATAGGATAAATACATGTTAATACAGATAGATGATGCTGGTTAGACATAATTACAGCCAATAAGGATTTAAGCCACCCAATTATTTCTATCATTCCTGTCTTGAATTTCTCTTGACAACACAGCTGCCCCTTTCTGTATTAAGTAAACTGATTATGGGAAATTACAATAAAAATCCTACCCTTACCTGTCTGACTACAACTTACTTTCTGATAATTATTATTTTACGAAATAAATACAACATATATACAAAATATATACAAAATAAATACAAAATAAATACAAAATAAATACAAAATAAATACAAAATAAATACAAAAATAGACTAAATAAGTCACAAAATGCACAACACAATTAAATACAAAAATAGACTAAAAAAGTCACAAAATGACTAATACAATAAATACATAAATAGACTAAAAAAGTTACAAAATGAATAATGCAATAAATACAAAACTGCAATAAAAACGCCGAAAATCTACAACGAAAGTCAAAAATTCACAAAAGAAGGATTAACAAAGCCCTGAACTCTTATACAATCAAATGTCGTGAATTATATTGCATCGAACAAAAGCTCCCTAGATATGACTATTAGCAAGAAATGCATTGGGATTGTCAGCCTCGATAGCTTTCACCGACCGTTTTGCCACGTGTGATTGCTTCGACTCTATGGATAATTGTAAAATAAGCTTGTGGGGATTGTGTCGCCTTACAAAGGAACTAGTCCGACAAGGCATAAAAGTGTGTACATACCTACAAGACCGAGAGGGAATCTTTAAATGTGCTATACATCGGGTAAAGATAGTCGGGATATCCATAAGAAAGTATGTATATGGAATTATGACACCTTGAATAAAGCTCGTCTCTAGCGAGATATCTATACCTTGTAAGTATCTATAGATGTGGACATACATAGATGAAGGGTACAATATACATACAAGGTATACATGTACAAGATATACCATGCATAGATATACCCAGCGGACAAGTTTAGGCGTGTCGGAGTATCATCATCTATCATGAATGAAGTAGTCCAACTAGTCAAGCTCCATTGTTCTTATTGTGTATGATTATTGTGAAACGGTATATAGATACCGGTATCTCCACTGAGTCTACTATAGGAGGGTTATTCCTTATTTGTGGAAAGGGCCAACCATAGAGTAGTAGAATTTATTGTATAGGATTGTACATATACCTAAATGATACACATGCACATTCATAACGTCAATTCTTTATATGGAGGAGACAGTAGGAATGGCGTGAGTCCGTTCTTTTCTTCAACTGTGCTGCTACGGTGTTGTCCCTCCTATTTTATTATTGTATATGTACGTAGATTTTACACGGAGAAAATGAAAGATTGCACTTTTGACAACAATTCTTTCTCTCGCCCTTTATCATGGGCTTTGTTATGCCTTCGCGCATCAAAAGAAGTAAAGGCGAGGGAGAACAAGTGATTATTTATTGCTTCTTTATTTGATTTTCACCAGACAATGCTCTCATTTTAAACTTAATTTTCGTTTTTTCCCTCTTCATGCACCAGTTGTTCCCTCCATGGAATCCCTTCTCCCATGTTTATTCATTTTTATTCCCATGGATAATATTTACATCCACAAAAAAGGCTTAACTACATGTTTTCTCTATCTTGGTTTTCCTATGTTTAGTCTTTTCTCAAATCTTTTCCATGAATTTTTTCCCTTTAAATATTTGCACCCGAGAATCCTTTGAGAATGTGTATCAAGAAAATTTGTAGTACCTTAAATCTTAAAATGTTTATGAAGCAAAGTGAAAATACATTTAGACACATTTTCACTTTCCAATCCTGACATCCTCCAAAATTTAATTAATATAGAGATATGTTAATTTACCAGAGCTACTCTCCAAAAATATGCTGAAATACCATTTTTAAATTCACGCTCCAACAATTAATAAAGCTGAATTTCCAAAAATATGATCGTCCCATCCTAATAATTTTACTTGCTGCATCCGGGAAATCCTGTATATTGCAATAAGCAAAAACAACATCTCTGATTTATTGGATTTGCCATACAAATTTTACGCAGAGGATGTACATCCTTGATGAATTTCTTGTCTTTCCCGTCCCGCTTCCGGTAATCGCGTGACTCACTATTAATCTACTTGAATGGGAACTGAGCAATTAATTCTAGGGAATCGAAAGTCGGGCTTATTTATTTTGCATACACAGGCTCCTCCAATATTTAGAATTTACATTCGGAAGGCCTGGCACATGATTAGCAAAGAGCTATGAATACTGAAAGATGCATTAAAGTATTATTATACTGATCTGCCATGCAAATACACGCATGGGTTACATATACGCACATATACATATGTAGGTATGGGCTTGAGCTCATTCTCTTTTCGTAATTTCTTCTCAAATCTCAAGACCTACCTCACACCTAATCAAGTAACACTCACACACTATGAGGAAGGACAATTGAACTTCTAAAAGTCAATCATAGTTACTCATATAGAGTACTACAAGTACTTACTATGCCTGTGGAATAATTTAGAACAGAGCCGTTTTGTATGATTAGACCATTTTATTATTCTAATTCAACCCACACTAGAAGTACTGTGCGGTTCCCTGCTTTATATAGTTGAGTTTCCCAAAAAACCACAACTTGAGTTCCTTCCCAAGAATTGTGGCACTCTCCAAGTTTGAATAAACATTGTGGCAGGAAAAGTTGGCAAAGGCCGTGGGATTTTGTTACATGAGCACGACATAGTCACACTGTAGTGTTATCTGCATAAGCTGGAATTATTTAATAAATCCCGATTAGCTTAATACACTACACTTACTTTTAGTACACTTAATACTATATAGATACATACTTATGGATTTGCAGACAAACTTGTGGAAATACACATTTATGTACGCTTGTGTAGTATGTATGTACATCTGTATAGTATATATGTAAATATTTATAGTATAGATATATGTACATGTGTGTATAATTATATGTACATCTGTGTATAATCTATGTACAAGTGTGTAGTTCAGCTTTTATTAATGCAATTGCAGCAGTAGACCAAAGTCCAGGAGCGGTGGAATTAATATGTAGGAATTCCAGTGTATTGCAAATTATAATATCAACGAATGATGTGGGATCCTATAGCTCAATAAAGCTGGCGGATCTTTTAAGATGTTCACAGGAATAATCATCGTATCCTTTTATATCCATTTTATATACATTATGTCATCGTGGGGCTTCGAGGAAGAAAAATTGGGTTTAGGAACTCGTAAATCCCTTTTAATATTCTTTGCTATTCCAAGGGGTTATAATATTTTATTGTTATGATCAGAAGATACTCAACATTAACGGGGAAATATTTTATTAGACTTGGTTCAAACGTAATGATAAGTGCCCTAATATAGAAAGTATGTGTATGGGTTTTAATATCGGAAATATGTATTTTAGTAAGCGGGTTAATATTGGAAATATGTATTTTAGTATGTGTTTTAATATAGGAAATATGCATTTTAGTAGGAGAGTTAATATTGGAAATATGTATTTTAGTAAGTCTTTTAACATAGGAAATATGCATTTTAGTATGTGTTTTAGTACGGCAAATATGTTTTTTTAGTATGAGCTTTAGTATAGAAATATCATTTGAGTATGTATTTTAATATAGGAAGTACATATTTGAAGTATGTAGATACTTTAATACAGAAGATACGAATTTGGAGTATGTACCTTCATATAGGAAATCTATATTTTTAGTATGGATTTTAATACAGAATAACTACTTTTAGAATGAATGTTGTTCTATAAAATTGCAAAGTAGTATCTGCTGGTGTGGTGTGGAATTACGTTAACGGAATTATGTATGCCACAAGGATTGCATCATAGGAAATAAGTGCAAAGGAATTATAGTAATGGCGGTAGTATTACTATATAGTGTAGTGTGTATGTGGGGAATGTACGTACTGCGTCACAGCATAATTTCCCTCGAGCTCATCTTAATGGAAGCATGCTTAGCATGCTACTATACTAGAAATGTCAATTGGAACTCAATTCCCTGGTTTTAGCCAAATTCACAAAGATATTAACACTTTATGGGATGAGGGGTAATATTGTGGGATATCGTTGAAGCATGGCTGGGATTATTCCACATTTACCTATGTATACAAGGTATATTGATGTAAGTATAAGTAAGTACATAGTAGGAGCGTTTTATGACCGTAAGCATTGTACGGGAAGAATTACCGTCTTTGCTATTTTTTATTGTATTTTTTAAGCAGTATTTCTGTCATTCGTTCCGGCTGTCCCAATAACAGTTGTAATTTCCATGGGCCGTAGTTTTCAAGTCCAGCAGTTCAGTCCCTATTTTTTCATTGAACACCTTCACTGGCATTTGGTCATAATTTTGGCTACCCACTTACCGTTTTATGCTTGTCTTGCTCCACGATCATTACCGTAACTTCTACCAAAGCTCCGACCAACTTTTTTGTCCGGGCAATAAATCCTCGTTGGCTGGGGGGCACTGTACCGAGGTTGGGTTTTACGTGTGGATTCTCAGTACTTTTTTAAAAGTGGAAATCCACATCCCTAATGTAGTAGTTCCCTTTGTAAGTCCACATTTTTAAACCGCGTTTTTTCATTGCGGACTCCATTGACAAAGTAGTTTCCGCTATAAACATACATTATAGTTTCGAAGCTATTTTTGCATTTATACTTTTTATTTGCTTTCACTTTTGTTTGATTTCAATGGTAATTTTGTATCTTAAATCCAATGTTAATTTTGTATCTTAAATGCAATGTTAATTTTGTATCTTAAATCCAATGTTAATTTTGTATCTTAAATCAATGTTAATTTTGTATCTTAAATCCAACGTTAATTTTGTATCTTAAATCAATGTTAATTTTGTATCGTAAATCCAATGTTAATTTTGTATCTTAAATCAATGTTAATTTTGTTTCTTAAATCCAATGTTAATTTTGTATCTTAAATCCGATGTTAATTTTGCATTATATTTTAAGTATCTACATGTATAGTTTTCCCGAAAAAACCGAAAGTGTTTCGAATAAGGTACGTTAGTCTAGAAATTCCTATAGAAACACGATGATAGCGCCATTAAAGGAACGCAAGGAAGTGTCATACAAAACAAGCAAATGCCTAATTTTTCCTGGAATATTTTTGTGCCTCGCCTGTATATTTGTACTTATATAAAAATCTTTATTATACTTATATATGGGAGTGTAACAATGAAACACACTTGGACTCCCAGAGAGAGAGAGAAGAATAAACAACAAGAGTGTAAAAATTGTTTCGCATAATATGCGTCTGTCGATGTGCATAAGAAAGAAAGTTGGGCACTTTTGCCCATACCCAGAGTTATTCCACCCATGTGTAATGTGTACACTAGGGAGATAGATACATAAAATAGATACGAAGAAGCTGTATGTACAAATTTATACTTATAAGTTGGTAGCTCAAGGTGGTGCGGGCGGTTACATTTAAGTCTTATAGTAGATATAGCTGCATTATTAAGCTTTGATGTAGGCACAATTCTTCCGTTTGTACCCTATTATCCTACAAAAAGCCTATACATTTTCATTGCGTGTGTTACTTTCACTGTGACAATATCGGAGTGGGAAAAATATGCAGGTTTCCCTTTAACTGTAGTAGAGCATTTGTAAGATGTTGTGTATACGGGAGAGGAGCGGTATAGAGCTTTATGTAAGTATATGTTGGCACTTATGGAACACACGTTGTGATTTCCCTACATTACAATACTCAACGCATGTTCAGGCGTTGGGTGCAATCTATATAGGGCTTAAGGATGGAACCGCCTGTAGGCACACTTCTACCCCTGCTCCAACGGCTGGACTCCCGAGTTGTTAGTGTAGCCTTAATAGTATTGATTTAGTTTTTAGTAGTAGTTTTCGGGGCTTACAGCAGGAGAGACGAGAAATAATAATGCATATAAAACTCTGCAGGAAATTCGTGTAGAAATATTGCTCTATAAAAGAGTGCACGTGAACTTCTATGAGGAATGATATTGTACTTACACCAATATCTATTCAAAGTGAAATTGCATGTTGAACTATAGCTAATAATACTGCATGTTAAACTATAGGTGGTAATACTCCATGTTAAACTATAGGTGGTAATACTGCATGTTAAACTATAGGTGGTGATACTGCATGTTAAACTATAGGCGGTGATACTCCATGTTAAAATACAGATGGTAACACTGCATGTTAAACTATAGGCAGTAATACTCCATGTAAAATTATAGGCAGCAATACTGCATGTAAATCTATGCAAAATAATATTGCATATGAAACTGTACGTTGTATGTAAAATCATAGGGAATAATATTGCGTGTAAATAAACCATGCGAAATAATATTGCATAGGGACGTGAGTCTATAGGAAATGCACACAGCACCATGCGAAATACGGAGTTATGTGGGGCCAAGAAGGTGGCAATGGTCCTGTGCTCCGTCGGTTGTTGGAAAATAAACTCTACCTCCAGAAATATTAGGAGTGAAGAATGAAAGCGTTGGGCACCACACGCAACTCCACATTTGGAAGCTCTTTTCCTGGCTTTACGCTACATTTCCCTGCTCAATGTTCAGGGCTCCTGCATAAGCCCGCTGAAGTTAGTTCCAGGGATAAAACAGTTATGTGCTTAGATTCCCACTGTAATTTTTGGGTTGTTATAGTATAACAGAGCTTAGTTTTATTTGTAAATAGCACTACTAATGTTATATACTTTATGTATATGCGTTTCATTTCACTTGAAAAACAAATAGAAAGCTCCATAAGGATAGTATAGTAATGTATGCTCCATAAGGATAGTATAGCAATATAAGCTCCATAAGAATAGCATAGCAATATAAGCTTCATAAGGATAGTATAACACTATAAGCTCCATAAGGATAGTATAGCAATATAAGCTCCATGAGGATAGCATAGCAATATAGGCTCCATAAGATTAACATAGAAATAAAGAATAACGTAGCAGGAATATACATATGTAAGTTCCTCAAGAGCAACGAGCAACGCGTAAATTCGTACACCCATGTTTTTTCCAGAATTCTCGCATAATAAAATATGTAGATACTGTAAATTCCCTTGAGTTTCTTGCACAGCCCACCCCCATTTGGCCACTCGATCCAAAAACTGCAAGGGCCAGGCAACTCTCTCCTGGTTAAGTGTTACTCTTTGCGGCAATTTGGCACTGGCATGCCTCGCGTTTAGTTTGGATAAACAACATGTACTTGAACAGACTCGAGGCTAAAACACAGACCTGCAGGTTGAGTTCGAACATTAAGTGTGGTTTGGCTCTCCACCTGAAAATATTTACCCATATGCATCGCATGCTGGCAAATGAATCAACACTTGTACATGTTTTGTTTTCCCTCAAATAAATGGAAATACCATTTCCGAGCACAGTCCTCTTTACATTGAGAACTGTTATTTGTGTGAGGACCACTCTAAAATTCTTCTACACTCGCCATATACAAGGGGAACGGCAGGCGATTAAATAAAAAAAATATTTTTAGTGGATTCTGCGTGCGTGGACTAATGAAATGTTACAGTTATGTATATACTCCACATATGTAAAGTTAAGTCCTATAATAAAAATTGTCATATTTTTTATATTTTCATACTTATTTCATAATTTACATAAAACTTTTTACTATTAAAAACTACAATTTTAAGTATATGAAAAAAGCTTTTCTAATCCATTATAAATCCAATTAATGTCACCACCTCTAAAATCATACCAGTGTAAAAGTCACACATGCACCAATAACTCAAAAAAAATTTAAATACAATTTATTACACCACAACCAAAAATAATAGAGTGCTAGTCTTGGCGCTCCAAATGATAGATCATGTATGTCAACAATAAATAAAATAAAAAGAAAGTACCTATGTTATATTATAATGAATGCGAAAAACCATCCAGTCATGAAATCCCACAAAATTCCAAGTCTTATTTAATGCAATTGGAAACAATATTAAAATAAAACACTAAATATCCTTGCAAGTCTCGGGGAAATATAAAATCAGAATTTATAATGCATTAAGCATGTAATTGGAGTAAATTACATTTCAAAATCAGGAATTAGGTCCGAGGATTGTGATCTAAATGATGAAGTCTGCCATTACCACAAGTGCTTCTGACGTTTTGAATGGTCAAAATACAGGTTCATTTCAATGCAGAAGTTGAGAAACGTCACTGCATTATAAAATAACCCCGACTACTAAAGAGCTGTTGACGTGTTTTTGGGAAAAACACTCCCCTTGGATTAGCAGACTGGAGGTTTTAGAGGTCTGACGAGCTAGTATAACCTACGACCGACCTGAATTTGCAAAGGAGAAAGAGAATTTCATAGAATTCCTGCTTTTTTGAGGTTTTAATAGTAAGAGAAAGCATGCTTTCTTATGGTGAAAAGGGTTAGTAGCTTAGCTTTTGCTACAGTTGAAAGCACGAGGCTTACTATACTGTAGCTAACGTTTAGGTATGAAAGGGATAACAACGTCAGTGTGTGTGTGTAGAGAGAGAGAGAGAAAGAGAGAGAAAATGTTATCCGCAGGATTCCAATTTCGCTTGAACGACAGTGGAATGTGCGAGGAAATTTTCAGCCAGGGATTCGGACACTCTGTCCCATGTGTGTAGCTATGGAGGAGAGGAATGAGCGAGACAAGGAAGATAATACATTAGGGAAATGGAAAAGAAATGAAGGAATTGCCAGAATTTTCCGCACAGTTGTTCCTTTTTTCCCCCGATTCAGCATTTCCCACCATGTTCTCTCATCCTCCAGTGAAGACTTCTCCTTCTCTCCCTTCCTCTCTCTCTCCTTTCTCTATCTTTCTCCTTTCTCTATCTTCCTACAAAGCATTCTCAGAGAAATTCTTGGGTTTTTATGCCTCTTGATTATGTATAAGAGGGAGGCAATTCTTGAAAAAAAAGTATTATAAGCTCCGGAGTCAAACCAACTTTTATTCTTTTGACGTGCTTCCATTTAAACGGAGTATATTGTGTCTTGTTTCGTGTCTCTCTATGCGAATTCGCATGTACACAAGCAGATTCTTCCCAAATATTTTTATAAGTATAGATTTTGTATGAAAATGAAAGGTGATATGCATGCTTAGGAAAATCCAGGATTTTTTGTATAAAATCTTAGGCTTCATACTTGCAAAATTCGTTTAGAAAAAAACTCTTACAGGAATTTTGATATACAATCCTAGATTTATACTCCTCGTCAGTCAGAGAAAATTCTTATAAAAGAATTTCGTATAATAATTGTGGGTTTTATCCCCCAAACTTACTTATGCAAGGACGTGTTATAGGATTCATTCAAGATTGTCCTACTCATTTCTATAGAAACAGCACGGATGAAGATGCTTACAGAGATAAAAATAGTTTT